>JADBJO010007034.1:60000-77500 GCA_016801955.1 Conus betulinus
ATCTTCAAATTCTCTGCATCTGAACCATCAAATTTCCTACATCTCACGTCATTGTCAACTCTTCTTTTCAATTCTCTCAGTATTACAGGAAGGATCTCGTCCTCTTTGTCCTCTTGCTTCTGATGATGAGCAGTTTTGAGTGGCTGGTGCAAGATGAGTCTCTCCCATCAATGCCAGATTCAGTGTCCACAAAGTCCACATGGTACACTGTATCTGTCCGACGCCATTTTCTGAAGCCATGTTTTCGTGACACTGATCTTTTCTTAGGCCACCTGATATGACCTGGAATGAACATTTTTCTTGGCATTTCCGGCATGGTGTACCTCTAATTCAACACTGGTGAACTGTGAAACAGCAGTTGAACAGAACACCGTCGCTTCATCAGCAGGTAGGAATTTCTTGGTTCTCTCCTAAGAATATGAATCGTCTGCTTAATTTCACCCTTGTCATGGCAAGCTGCACATCTTGCCTCCTTTTACTTTTTAGCTTCAAATGTCAAAAAGGATTTTAAGAAATTACGATAAGCTATACAAAACTTTTGCAATGACAAGAAAGGACCTTGCAGCTATAAAAAGTACCAGTACAGGAATGAACGTACCATATAAAGGACTAAAAAAAAAAGGCCTTACGAGGCAATCTCAATACTCAAGGACTTGGAAGGCCCCAACAAAATCCTTACAACTGCAATGATTTTCCGTTATCTTATAAAAATAGGTCCCAGAAAACTTTCACAAAACTGATGGACATTACAAACAAGTTAAAAAAAAAAAATTGAAGACTTGATACTTTGGTAACTGGAATCAAATAGGTAAATTGCTTTTCAAATCCTGAAACGCCCTTTGTGATTAGCTGCACCGACAGAGTGATGTAATGTTACTTGCATGAACCACTGAGCCTGGTTGTTGTCTTTCCCTCACAGTACCATGTTTATCAAATGAGATGAACATTTTTCATCTTATCTAAGATTTTACGGGAGAAAAAAAGTTAGAGCAATTTCAACCTGTTTTATAGAAAATCTGTTTGGATTACTTGAGTAATGTGAATTTTTGTCAAACATCTGTGTTGAGAGTGACTGTGATGAAGCGTCAGACCTGATATGGGCCTTTTCCATCAGCTGGGCTATCGATAACGTGAATCAAACTGAACTGACCCTATTTATCCTTTTCAAACCTAACATTATGCATATTTACGTATATCCACACATACATACACACTTCCATATCTTAATCAAAGGAATCTGGTTGAAAACACAGAGGAATCCGTCAACAAAACTGGAACAGATCCATGCAGAGATTCTAACCAGTCAACATTCTGTTTAAACACTAACTTGTTGTAGACCTCTCTTCCTTCAAATAACACAGTGACCTCACAGTCATCACTCCCAAACCGCTCAACCCATGACAGGAACACTCCACATGTAACGAAAGTCATGTTTACCAGCTCCCTACAAAAGGTCATGTTTTAGCAACTCTGAACAATCATCATGGATAACATCTGAAACCACAGATTCCTGAATATCAATGAACTTCACGTGTTCAAACAAGGTGCAACGGTTGAGAAGACAACTACTGAAGAAGAAAAAATGAAAGAAGGGGAGATCGGAATTGAGGGAAACAGAAGGGAAGGAGGGGGGGAGAGGGGCTGGTGGCAGGACTGAAGGATGGAGGAAGGAGGATGTGAGGAACAATCCAGGCATTGGATCATTCCACCACCGAGGCTCACTCCGTCTGAGTATTCATCATATATAGTTTCAGTAAGCTATGGGGAATGCTTTAAAAGGACCATCTCATGGGCATGCACTGGAAAAACAGACGCCTTCTTCTTTGTTAAATTTCAACTGGCCTTACTACCATTCTCTGGAACGAACGGAAGTGAAACTACTGTTGACCACTCCTGAGCTCATCTTTCAAATAGGCTTCAGCACAAACCGATCATTTTCAGCCTTTTCTTTTTTCTTTTTTTTTGTCGTAAAAATCATTTAAACCTGCACAGATCCAAATGTGGATCTTTTCACAAGCTATAGATCCTGTTATAGTTATACCAGCTCATGCCCAGAATGCTGCATGGTTCGAATACTGGCTGGTGTTGACTGGGCAATTCGTACTCCAAGAGCTTGACAACAGCAGCACTTACATCACTTGATGCAAATCCCCGAGTCAGGCGTCAGCCTGAATCATCGGTGCTACTGAAGAAAATCCAGTGATGTGACTGAAAACTAACAGAAACAATCAACACTGGAATCTTTTGAGGGTAAGAAGCATTTCAGTGCTTATATAGCAGAACTGGGCTTCTATACATTTATCATATACTTTTTTTTTCTCTTTCAAGCCATGGCCATATGGCACAAAATACTCAAAATACAGAATTCAGATAAGTGACTATTACCTCCATAACACTGAAAATACCAATCAATACAAAACTCAGGATCTTTTTCTAATCAATTTTCAAGCCATAACTTTCAAGTGAGGGATTCTTATTTCATGAAAACCAGACATGTTTTTGTAACACATTGCATTTTTCATTTTTACAGTATTAACCTATAAGCTGCAACAAAAATGAAGACAACTTAAGCTGCTACAACTTGCCAAACTACCAGAAATTTCACAAAGACTTTGTACAATCTGATTACCAACACAAATATCAAATTCTGCAATACATGATATCTTCTGAGTAACACAAGTTTTCTGACACTCAACATAAATTCACAAAAGCATGAACCGGTTAAGCGTGGGAACTGGCTGACTTATCTACAAGCCTTGGTAAAAGCTCAAACGAGCTAAACGTAAAAATACTAACATTACAAAAATTGACATGCACAATAGCCAACGTTCGTTTCATTTTTTACATCTGTACATGTAGAAACTGGAGCAAAACGCACACACACACACACACACACACACACACACACACACACACACACACACACACACACACACACACACACACAGAGACACACACACACACATAGAGAGAGAGGTTTGTAAATTATTGGTTCTGGGGCTTCTGCACTCTTACACCTTACTTCTGCAGAGTATGTTCCAACCTAGTTTGGAACTAATGCGAACGGTGAGATTAACAGTGCGATTAACGCACCTTATCAACTGGATGCTCTTAAGAACCAACTGTTCCCATGCCAAACAACGTTTGGAGCTTCACTATGAACCATGGGATGTGGCACGGGACCTACTCCCTGACATTCCAGGATCAAATGGAAGAAAAAAGTCAGGGGCAGACAGTGAGAAGTTACTGGTCCTGTACGTGGCATGACGCATACTGACACTAAACACTGTACTTTAGCAGACTTGTTTTGAGCAGGTGTAGTTACAGTTCTCAGACAGACTCGCTCCGTTCGATTTTTCGCTGTTTACAAATTCACCCCAACAGAAAAATTTAAGAAATATGCAAAACATAAAATCAAAACACACCAATTCCAACAAGCAAGCAAATATACAAATAAGGTGAGCAAACAAATGTACATCAGCATCATGAACCGAACCAAAAAAGGGAATGCTTTAAAAGCAACTCAAAAACATGCACTGGGTCATCTTAACCATCTTTAACACAGATCCGTTCATGCACAGTCCAAAGCACAGACCTAAGTATGCTAGCACCTTTACAAAAATACAATCAATATGTAAGTATCCTTTGGTTTACATGACTACATTCTTTAAAGAAAAAAAAATATATAAATTCTTGTACACAAATGCAAGGAAAAAAGTTACAAAAGTATGAATGTACAATACAGATAATGAAACAAGTGAAGTTACCAACAAACATCTGCAAGCATCTGTATGTCTTTGTGTACGTATGTGGTTTATGTCATCTGATGTGTTGCAGATATTTCACAAACAATTTTGCTCCTGATGTACAGGTTTGCCTCAAGGGACTCAACCATGCATACACTAAGTCTTGTTACTCTTGAATACATTATTGTTTGTAAAACATCATGTACATATCAATTAATCTCGTTAAATATAATAATGTGATGAGCATTAAGCCTTACTGTTTGCTGAAAGGTGCAAAATAATCTGTGTATTGTTATCATTACCATTTAATGAAAGGTGCAAAATATACTGTTTATTATCAGCATTCTTCATAACATCTCACCTACCTTTCAGATCTGCAGTTTCATAATGGCTCACAACACAGAAGCTCCACAATCCTAAACAGTCTATAATGTGCAGTTCTCCTCTCCTTCGAATGTTGTGAACTGATCTGCACAATGCACATGCACACTTATCCTACCCTCATGTGCTGAGAAATGATCTCACCAGAGCACATATGCAGTTCTCCTTTCTTCACAAGTCGAGAAAGGAAGGATAACTCCTCCATTCAGGGGATGTGAGAGAGGTCGGAGAGAGCAAAGTTTCCTGTGGGCGTAGTTCACTGACCATCTCAGGCCCCTGGTGACATGCTGGGATAACTCCCCGCTGGAAAGTCTCCTCAACAAAGCCCACCTCCTTCCCCCACCTCCCCCTGCCCTTCCCCTGGAACTAAAGAAAAATTCCATTCTGTAAAACTCGAAGACCTACGATACATTGTGATCAGCACCTTTCCTTCTTGTTTCTCGCTCTGATCCTGCCGTTTCATGAAATACAGTTGAATCCTGTTGGTTTTGACTTCTTCTTCGTTTGAAGGGCTGCATTTAAAGAACTGAGATGTCATGGGTTAGTTGCTGCATTCAACTTCTGCGCTCTCCCTATGCTGGTTTTTTTTGTTTTTATGTACTTCAATGCAGCGTTTTTTCTCTATGAACTTAGCTGCATCTTAGCATCAAAAGCACAATACTCTGGCACTGCCAACAAAGTTTTGGATGAAATTACCGATCTGACATAAATCATTCGATCTCTCTAAAAAAAAAAAAAAAAAATCTAGTCCAGCCAGGACCAAATTTCTTGCCACATTCTTTATCACTTTCTTCTATATAATTCATACTGGACAATGTAAAGTCTCCATGTCATGTTTCTCGCAGACAACAAAGTATGCGCTGAAGCCCGACTGGGCAAAGCAGACCAATAAGAATGAAGCCTACAGAAACCAGCTTGGGGAATGCACAGTGTAAGAACTAATAGCCCTTCATACTCCTATGTGGTCACTGTCAACATCAATGCATAGTATATGCAGTGCATATACCCAGCTTCCACGTCCATCTAACAACAAGATAATCTGTTTGTCCAATGTGGAAGCAATATGCATTAATTTTTTTTTTTTTTTTCTTTAAATGGAAAGATTTCAAATGCTTCATGTTTCTCCCACACAGTAACCAACAACATCCAGCCCACTACAATACCATGGACATTTTCTGGATGGGATAATCATTGAATGTAATGCATCTGAATGTGTGGTAGGCGTATTTGATGGTGAACTATGTGACTTACTTTCTCTTGCTTCAAACTGAAGGTGAGACCTAAAAGAACTGTCTCTTGCTCCTTCTTGCTTAATTCATATGGTGGCCAAGAGGTCACACGGTAATGTGTATTTGTGTGTGAATAAGTGTGTGAGTGTGAGTGAGTGTGTGTGTGTGTGTGTGTGTGTGTGTGTGTGTGTGTGTGTCCGCGCGCGCGCGTGTTACAATGATTTCTGACTGGCAACAATTCTAACCATTCTGCCATCATTCCTGTTACTTTCGACCCTGAACCATTTCTTCACGAAGATGATCTTCTGGTTAACAGAAGAAAAAAAAATGTATATACAAGTTGAAAATGTGTGTACAAAAAAAAAAAAAAAAGACAAGAAAAATCTTAAATGCATTGAAATACATGGCCAAACTTTCAAAAAAATAAATGCTATTCACATATCATAACAACAGTGGAAAAAAAAAAAAAAAGGTATCCCAAACTAAACACAAAATTATGATCCATCAATAAACATGAAACTGCCACAACTCAACATGTAAAAAAAAAAAAAAAAAAAAAAAGGATGAGACAAAACATGAAGAACCTGAAGAGGGCAGAATCACACGTCCACAGCGACACCCGCCTGGAACGTGACTCTCTACCACAACACAGAGGCCCAACCACTTCGTGAGACAAGACCCAAGTAATAGGACAGCGGACAAGACTGAATGAGGACATTGGCATATCTGGCGCCTCCCGAATGAAACACGGTTTCCTACAGCACATGCATCTCTTGCAACAGAACAACACACATCATAGGAAAATGACTCTAACACCTCATTCAACACTAGGAACAACTTTCAGCTTAGCAGCAATCAGGACAGATCTTGAGAGCCTAAACCCAGGGATGAAATGTGCTCGCCAGGGTTTTACCCGTTTCTTTTTTTTTTTTTTTTTTTTCCTGGCATGAACTACACTCTTCATTCGACCGTACAATTACGTTCACTGAACTGACTGAACTACGAGTCTTCAACATGTCCAATCTTAATTATACCTTTTGACAGCTTTCATCAAGTCACTAGTTTCAAAATTTTGTTGTCGTGAAGCTTTTTGTTTGTTTGTTTGTTTTCTCCTCTATTTTCAATGTCATTTCATCAAATAACAGAGTAACATAATAATTCGTAATGCTTATCCTTTTGTAATGCAATCTGTAATTATCCTTTTAATCATCACAAAACATGTGTCAACACAATCTGTAATGCTATCCTTTCCACACAAATTGCAGTCAACACGGCAACACAATCAGCAACATCCATAATCAAATCAATAACGTTATCCTTGCAACACATGCCATAGTCAACACAGCAACGTGTAATCTGCCATGTTTATCTCTTCAACACAAACTGTGGTCAACACAGCAACGTGTAGTCTGCCATGTTTATCTCTTCAACACAAGCCATAATCAACACAGCAACGTGTAGTCTGCCATGTTTATCCCTTCAACACAAACTGCAGTTGACACGGCAACGTGTAGTCTGCCATGTTTGTCTCAACACACACTGTGGTCAATACAGCAACATGTGTCCTTCCACCTTTACCCCCGTTCAACATGAACCATGGTAAACACAGCAACATGTGTCATGCGCCACGTTCTTCCTTTCAACACAAACCATGGTAAACAGCAACATGAGCAATCCGACACGCTTGTTCCTTTCAACACAAACCATGGTCAACACAGCCATATGGTAGTCTGCAACACATACAAAAGGAAGACAAACTTGTCTTTTTTTTTTTTTTTTTTTGTCCCAATTTCTTTCAGTTTTTTTCTTCTTCAGAAGTTATGAGGTTGGGGTTTCTTTCGCGTCTACTGCAACTCCCGTCCAATCACACGTAAATCGTATACATGATACAGTCTACGATGAAGCACAACCAACCAAATCACACCACCTTAAACAAAGATGACACATGCACACAATAGATGTCACATAACATGCTAAAGTTTCTGTACACAAAAATAATGCAAACTGATTAATCAAAAGACAACAGTTGTCATATTGCCAGCTACTGCAAACATATAAACACGCATGTACATCAGCATGCAAACACACAAGCACGCACACATATATACGCATGTTAAAAAAAAAAAAAAAACAGAACAGTCACAGGTAAAGCTCTTTACGTACATCTGTCAAAAAAAAAAAAAAAAAAAAAAAAAAGCAAAGCAAAACATCAATTTAGATGAACAAAGGGATATTAAGGGTATAGGATTGGGGCACAAATACACATCAGATTGATGCACTCGTTCAAAACAAACAAACAAGCAAAATATCAGTGATTGACTTTTCACAACATTTTATCATCCTACTCCTAACCTGATAGGGAAACAAAAATGGTACATTTCTAGGCATAAACCTATAAAACCATAAAATCACTGTCAATAAAAACATGCATGTCACTATGCATTTTTAGTGCAAACACTCAAAAAAAAAAAAAAAAAAAAAAAAAGACAAAAATACATCAACTCTCAATATAGT
Organism: Conus betulinus; assembly: GCA_016801955.1. Classification (NCBI taxonomy): domain Eukaryota; kingdom Metazoa; phylum Mollusca; class Gastropoda; order Neogastropoda; family Conidae; genus Conus; species Conus betulinus. The sequence goes on from JADBJO010007034.1 coordinate 67,871, forward strand.
ACCAATATAAGCACCTAGTAATGTACATGTACTGCAAACCATGTAACAAAATACTGCTTTAAACCAACACACACACACACACACACACACACACACACACACACACACACACACACACACACACTGGAAACCAGTGAGGTTTACAGAAATTAAAGAAATAAATGGGAGTGTAATGTGGAGGGGGTATGGAAAAGTGGCATCATCAGAAGAACAATCAGTTACCGCTGTGCTGCTACTTGGAATCACTAGAAAATGGCACCCGTTCGGAATTCATATATAATTTCACTAACCTGCTACACTAAAAAATAAAAAGCTTTTTTTTTTTTTTGAAGATTCAAACAAAATGATTTGCAAATTATTGTGACCTGTAATGAGATCAAAAAGTTTGGTTGCAGCTCAGCATTTGGATGAGCAATAAATGATCACGGACACAGGGCTAAAGTATGAGCTGATTAAAACAAATACCTACAAAGCTCTTTTCCCAGACATATTTGTCTGCGTTTCTATGGTGTTATCGCAAAAAATACTTCCACACTGGCATCTGTCTAGCAACAATGAAATCAAATAAAAACTCTTGTAGTAAAACGAATATATGCATATCGCTGCTCATATTTCACTACACCCCCGTAAGGAATTCCCAGTTTATGTGCGTAAAAACACACACACACACACACACACACGCACACACACACACACACACACACACACACACACACACACACACACAATATTGGAGTAAGTAATGCATTTTAAAAGGAGTCACAATAAAATAAAAACCAATATATCAAAAAAAATACAAACATCTCTTTCAATGCTAGTTTTAAAGTCATTCTAAATTATCTAAAAGAAAAAAAAAAATACTACTGATATCACTAACAACAATGAAAGGACAACAAAAGTGAGGCAAAGAGACGTAAACAGTGAATGATAAACAAGGAAGGAAACGTTTTGATCTTGTAAAACAATCTTGCTTCACCGCGATAGCAAAAATTTCTTTCCTCCTCCTTTATCCTCAAGAAATTCTGCAGAAACATGTTCAAAACACACATAAAAAGATTTCGTAACATGATTTGCTAGCAATTCTAATGAGCATTTTCTTTGGTCCACAAGATGGCACAACCTTTCCCATGATCACCATCGTCAACAGACCTGAAATTTCACGCACATGCACACACACATGCTTCCAAAATCCCAAAGGAAGTATGTATTATCCTATGACAATGAGCAAAGAGACCGCACCAGACGTTGTCAAAAAAAGAAACTGTTTTCAACATTAAAATCAAAATGCACAACGAACAAACAAAAACAATCAACAAACAAAAATTATCAATGACAAGTATGCGCATGCAAGCAGCATATACATACACACTCATCTGTAAACGCCACCAAATGCGGTAAATAGTCCGAAAAATGATGCAATATATTGTTGATCAAATAAGGACACAAACAGGGTGTTTCTCAACTGAATTTTCCTTTTTTTCTTTTTTCAATAGGGCAAGAATGCACTGCAATAATTTGTTTTTTTTCAAGCTGACACAAAATGTTTTTTCAGGGACAGACCATTTGGTTGTGCTACTGGACAAAAGTTGCCAGGCCTAAAAACTGGCAAAAACTTAATTCTCAAAATTTTTCATACCTGAAAACTGATTCTCAAAATTTTTTTTTCAGGCATGAAACTGAAATAGAAAGACGGGGGAACTTGTGGTGGAGGGTGGATGGGTGACCCCTGTCGGCATCATCTTCAAAATCTGTGTCAAAGCCGGGGAATGGTAGAGGGGAATGTTGTTCCGACCATACCACAACAAAATGAGCGATCTTCTTACTCTTAGTTCTGTTCTTGATTTCTTGACAACCAAGCCAAGATCACTTCCACTTCTCCATGCTCAACTTGAGGGCTGCAGAATCTTAAGTTTCTCTCACTAAAGTTCTCAATACTGTCAAGGCTTTACCTGCTGACATAAGGAATATGACAGCATGGAGTGGAAATCGCGAAATAAAGATGGTCCTGATAATGATGAAATTAGATTTTTGACCAATAAGAATGGGGACCGTTTTTTTTTTTTTTTTTTTTTTTGCTATAAACAAGACACAAGCTCTCAACTGTCATGAAAGACTGGGCAGTCGAAGGGATGATGCTGAAAAACAATTTGCCAACTATCAACTACTGCATTCACAAAAAATTAAAAAAGATGCCAGACAGACCCTCCTAGGAACTGGATCCTTTGCAAAGTGAGATATAAAGCTAGAGCATGGACCAGAGCTCTGACAAAGGTCACGTCATGATGGAAAGCGCACGTGGAGACGGCAATGGATGGATTTTTTTCTCCTCCAGGCCTGATTTGAGCAGCGTAAATATTCATTGGCGGGAGATACCATTTTCAGATTTTTTACATGCTGGATTCCAGGCCTGAACCGGAGAAGTACCACCCTTATCTTTTGTTTTCAGACGTATGCTAGCACCATGTAAATCAAAACAGTGCTATGGGAGGGGCAGCCACGACAGGTGATTGAGGGTCAGGGACGGAGGGTGTCTGTGTGTGTGTGTGTGTGTGTATGTGTGTTTTGTGTGTGTGTGTGTGTGTATGCATGTATTTGTGTGTGTGTGTGTGTGTGTGTGTGTGCGCGTATGCGTGCACATGTGCGTACACGCATGTGTGTGTGTGTGTGTGTGTGTGTGTGTGTGTGTGAGAGTGTGTGTGTGTTTGTGTGTGTGTGTGTGTGTGTGTGTGCAAGTAGAAACCAATTTTCTGGATTCAACAGAAAATTGTTCTAAAGATACTTCTTATTCCTTCATCTTTATCCATCTGAGATTAGAAGTGATCCCAAATACACGTTCATAAAAATGTCAGTCTCTTTTGTCTTGGTACTTTTTTAAAATCCCTTGTTGTTATCCCTGACCTTCATTTCAAAACTTCAGAATTTGGGGCAAAACAAAGACTGTTCATCAAATTTTAGATGCCCATATACACCCAAGCATATGCATACACACACAAAATTGTACACAGATGTAGAAAACACATGCAAACACACGAACACACACACACACACACACACACACACACACACACACACACACACACACATACACACACATATCCCCTTTAGCCGCTTCTTCTCTGTCACCCATACCCACTGATGATTAAAAACATATTTCTGGAAACCATCACAATTTCATGCAAACAAAAAAAGTTGTCGGTTGATACTGAGCTTTGACTTTGTTAAAACATTGCACATAAGTAGACAGACTATTCAAGTATACTTTTGTAATATCTGTGGTTAATAAAAACAATACTGAAACAATAATGATTACACAAAGGGTATAACACACTGAAAAAAAACAGCATTCAACTGAAAAATATGAGACGCACAGCAGAGACTGAGCATTTCATTTTTCTCACACATCCAATATCAGAAGTTAAAAACAAACACCATTTTCTCACACATCCAATATCAGAAGTAAAAAAACAAACAAACAAACAAACAAACGGCAGCAAAATACATGTGTAGTCTTTCAAAATGCACCTTCAGTTCTGGAAACTATGGATACACTGACGATACAAACTAAACTGCTACACTGTATCTGCACTGAACACCTACACCACCAACAAAATTCATCTCCACCTCACCTCTCTGTTCCACCTTGTGGCTGGTCATACAAAAAGCTGGGCTAACCTTTGCACAACACAGATAGATATACACACACACACACACACACACAACAGAAACTGCCCATTGCACATGCGATTGATTCTTTGTCCACTGTATGTGGGCGGGGAGGGGGGGGGAGAGAGAAAAAAAAAGAAAAGAGATGACCGACAATATATACAGAGCTGAATGAGACAGATATGACCGTGAAATGCATCAGAAACCAAGCTGCATATGAAAGCTCGTCTACCAATGAGTGAATGTCCTGCACTTTGCAGTTATTGCTTAGCAAGGAAATCTCTTGACTGCAACAGATCATGGCAGGCACTAGACGACAAGACTGCTTAAATGTGCGTACATAATTCTACACCCTCCCTTCATACAGAAGCCGAGGTGTGTCTCATACACAACTTGCATTCTCAATTTTTTTTTTTTTTTTTCTTTAAAGAATGTAACTGAAAATCCATGATCCAACTGTCAGAAAAGGAAGTCTGGTTCAAATAAAGAAAACAAAAATCAAGAAGAACTGAAAAAGCAGTGCCTGAAGAGAAAATTCTTGATAGCTTTTTCTGATGTCTAACCAAAGCCAGCGGTGCTGTAAACTATCTTTTGTTCCAGAATGATCATCCTCAGTCCCCTGTCTGGCTGGCCAAGGGGGCACCACAGTGACAGATGATCTGCCTGTCATCTTTCTCCATTGTTCTCCATCGCTGGCCTTTCTCAGGGCAACACGCAGTCTCCAGCCCATCCATTCAGGGATGTTGTCCTCCACTCGCTTTCTCTTTCTACCCTTCCTCCTCTTCTCACTGTGCCCAGCAGCCCTGCGCCAGCACGCCTTGACAATCGTGAAACATGCCCATACCACTCTAGTTGCCATCTCTCCACTGTAGCCAGAAGTCTTCACAAGATCCAGTGGCTTGCCTTGTTCTTTTCATCAAATTTCAGTTTGTAAACCTTACATGCCGTCCAGTTTCAGTGGTTCCGTTTGTAAACGCTTACAGAATGGCGCCCATGTTTAAAAAAAGAGTGGTAGTCCCAATAACCTGGGACTTCCTATGTTATCATGCACTGACCTAGGCATCACTGACCAGTCATTTTGTCTGTGTCTTCAAAAAAAAAAAAAAAAAAGGTTCTACAGCATTGGTGTAGATTTCATAGACGACTTCTTTTCGTTTTTTTTTTTCAATGCATGTTGTATGCTCATCATACTTCAATAAAATGCGAAGTCAAAGTAATCTCAAATTATAAGGGTACACAGGTCTGTTTCAAGGTATGCAGCTGAAATGGGAACTGCAAAAAGAAAATACCTGAATAAAAAGCTAGAACAAGAATCATAACACAGGGACCTTAAACATATGTTCCTACATCATGAAATTTCAGACAAACATAGAGCCACTGAGAGCAAAACCAATTATGAACATTCCTGCATGGTAACACTGTCCAAAAGGAAAACCACCCTAACTTTCTTTAATCAAAAGTCCTCGACAAGAACAAACATCCATTTCAACCATTAAGTTACGAATGATGACAATAACTTGCAGGCAAACTCAAACTGCAAATTACATGAACGTTTTTTTTTTCTCATAAAGATGTAAAGACTGGTATGAGATTCCTCGCCATGCAATAGGACAGCTGAGAGAATCAAGAAAATGCCTAAAGGTATCAAACATAGAAATGAGTTATAAAATCTTTAAGACACAGGGGAGAAATAGAAGTTTTCGCACACCTGCAAGCTTCTGCGGGAAGAAATAAATGCCATATTCAAACATGTCTTTGGCCATCACAAAAAATAAAACAGCTGAACATGCTCATGAAGACACATATAATTATGAAAACCACTTATTTGTCAGTTGAAAAACACAGAGAAAGGAAAGCATTAAGATTTATCCAGTGCCTTCACAAAATGAACCGACAGAGCAAAGAAAGCAGAAATAAAAAAATTAAACTTATCTGGAGACATGGCAACTGACAAAACATGACACCATAAAATGACATTCACTTCACTTTACAGCAATCAGTCGGGGAAGTGCCACTCCAAGTTTAATCCATGCTGGACAACTATGTGACTGTGTTTAGGCGTACAGTCATGAAAAATAATTTCCATGCTTGTTTAGGGGTCAAAAGATCGAATGTGTGGACCCCTAAAACAATGTTCACCTGAGTCAGGGCTGCATTTAGATCAATGAGAATGTTAGTATCACCTTACAAAGGGAAATCGCTGCACGTTCAGAGGACAAAAGAACGTTCTGTCTTGCTAAGATGAGCAAACATTGCTTTAGATGAATGAAGATGATGATGTATCAAACCAGGAAAGGCAGTTGACCTACTGTTTCACTAATTCCAGTCTCATTTTAACATAACAGTTGTTCACATGCACACCAGAAATCTACTCTCATATGAAGGGTTATGTCCACATTTATGCAGAGAGGAGGTGAGAATTTTTGTCAAAACTTTTCTTCTTTATAAAAGCTCAGAACAACCTACATAACATCACACAAATGGCCTTCAAACATTTGTCTGACTGCTTTGAAGCCACCAGTAGCCTGTTCAACTATATCAAGAAACTATTTCCGACTCCCAGCATCCTACTCTTACTACGACAATGCCAAAATATTGAATCAATCAGTAAATCTGTCTCCTTCCCCACTCCCACCTTTCTGCCACTAGACTTAAGAATTCTTTTGCTGTCGTTGTTCATGTTATAAAAGGCTGGAGCTTTTCTTTTTTCTGCTGTTGTCATCACTATCTGTCAGCATCTTGCTTTCTACATCAATATGCACAAACTGCAGAAAAAAAAACAACCTCCAAATCTACTGAAACCTTTCAAAGCCATCTTTCTTTTCTCTAGTATCTTTTCTTCCCATTCATTTTCAAAGGATTTTTAAAAAAAAAAAAAAAAAAAAAAAAAAAAATCACTTGCAGTGAGTTTCTAACACCTTCCTAACTTTGGGAAGAAAATAAAAAGGCGGTCACTCTCATAGTAGTGGCTGCCACAACCTCAACAGCGAATGAGTGGTGCGATGATGATCCAAATGGGAGGGAAATCAGCTGCCCTATGTATAGTACTCCTTGTAGTCTCCCCTGGATGGATAGGGCGACTTCTCCTGATTGCGGGCCATGTCGTAGACGATGTCGTCAGGCTGGGGCACGTACAGGTTGTTGAGAACATGGATCAGGATGCTGACCACGATCAGGCAAATCAACTGCACAACACCAACAACACTTTGATTCACTGTGCCATCTCAACAACACGTCAGGCTAGTCAGCACGACAACAGTAACAACAAACAGTTTTGAGTTCAATTCTGGCAACTTAACTGAATATCAACACCACAGATTTCTTTTTTTTTTTCCCAAAGATTCCAGTTCTGACAAAGCAACTGTTCAACTAATATCCACCGCTAACACTCTAGTTCAGACACACCAAATGCCCACCAGAAACGAAGATCACAGCTCTGGAAAATCAACTGAATAACATCAATTATAAACACAGTAGTTCCAGCAAATAAACTGGACAGCAATGAAAAAAAGATTTTCGTTCTTACAAACAGGGAAAGGTAAGCACGACAACATGAAAAATAGTTAATTGCAAGTCTCAATAAAAGTTCATCAGCTTCACGCCTTCTTTCAAAATAAGCGACTGAGAAGTAAACACTTCCACCCATCCATATTCCCAATCCAAACAGCAAGCATGATACTGTCAAGGCCAACAGAATACATGCCTGAAGCAGGGATGCCAACATCCTGAGTTTCAGAAAAAAAAAATCAAACAAGCAAAAGAGAGAGAGAAGAAATGAAGAACAAAACAAAACAAAACAAAAAAAGAAAACCAAAGTGACAGCTCTGCACAAATGAGGGCATTTAAGGACATAATGAAAGAAAAACGAGAGAAACGTATTTAGGGGCAAAGTCACCTTTCTAAGACAATGACCACACACACACACACACACACACACACACACACACACACACACACAAAAGGAATGCTCGTGAAGACTGATTTTTGTTTTCAATCCAAAATACTAAACCATCATCAAATTCTGACTTTTTTTTTTTAGTTGAGTTTTTTTTTTTTTCGTCTTTTTTTCCAATGAACTATGACAGACATGCTTCAACTGACCTGAAAGACTGCCAGAGCAATGGCCACACCTGCCACAACCAGGATGGGATGTGTCAAAGAACTTGAGTAGAGCCTCTGTGCATCCCTGAAACACCCACAGCCATAACCGTAATGATCATTCATCAAACAGTAGACACATGGAAGATAACAGACAAGCCAGCCGTATGTGTGAAGAGTAAATGTGCCTTCACTGCTTTCAACGCTGTTCGTTTGTTTTATGTGTGTGTCTGCAAATGATAACAAACATATGTGGACATACATGGATCTATTAATGTGGGAAGGTGTACATATATCTGTGTCAGTTTTTGTGTGTGTGTGTGTGTGTGTGTGTGTGTGTGTGTGTGTGTGTGTGTGTGTGTGTGTGTGTGTGCGCGTGTGTGTGTGTATGTGTTTTGAACTACCTTGCATTTGAATACCTTCTTTTAGATTACAATGTATTTTTAAAACATGGTCTCATGTGAAACCATGAGTTCACCCTCGCTCCTTTCTTTCTTGCTATTTTTTTTTTCACAACAAAGCATACAAGACAAACTTCAAAACAGGACCATCTCAGTACAGAAAATAACTCTAAACGGTCTGTATTTTTCCGGACCTGGACAAGACAATCTGATATGTCATACTGTCTCAGACAGAAGACAGAAGACTCCAAAGCCTCATCTTCATCATCCTGAGAGATCATCATCTTCAAGTCTTTAAATTCCATGGCACAGCATGAACTGCTCTCACTTCGAATTTTCCCTTCACATCCATGCTTCTGGTGAAAAATTTTTTGACTTGGAATTTTCAGTGTCAGCAAATTTGTGGGAATCATTGCTGGACAGCCGCTATGACAAGCTCATTTACTGCCAACTCTGTGACTAAGACAACTGCCCCTGAGACAAAGGGAAAAAAAGGGGGGGGGGGGGGGGGGGGGGGGTTAGAAGGGGTTAGTATGTGGACTCCTGCTTATGCTGGATCAGAACAGGCACTATGAAACACCAAAATAGTTCTGCTGCAGTGCAGTGTCTCCTCTGGTGGGTTGCCTCATGATGATCTGACGTTATTAGTTCCCAGATGCTTGCCGGTGCTGGGGCTGGAACAGAATGTGGGGGTGGAGTGAGGGGTTGGGGGTAAGGCAGCCAGAATGGGCGGTGTGTGACTTATGTCAGTGAGAGGCCAAAGAAGATGAGACAGGATGAAAGTGAAGCACCAACATGTGTATAAAAAACCTGAGTTAACCCCCCAAACCTGGTGCAAACCATTCCATCCGCTTTATTGCCAATTTCACCACCAGAGAAATATTCACTAGGATAATGTGCAACATAAAAAGTTATGAATACAATATGAGACAGCACATCCCAAAACAGCTCTGCAGCCCTCCTTCCTCCACCGTCAAAAAAAACAGATCAGACACTAAACGGTTTAGTTATAAAGACTGATGAGAAACCAATAAGAACAACATGAAACAGAAAGAATTTCAGTGGAAAACATACACTAAGTGGACGGCCACATCAAATCCTGACCGGATGGATTGTTTTCAGGATTCTGAAAACGATAAAGCGGGAGGAAAAAAGACTTCAACTGTCGTTTAATCAACAAAGTACTCATTAATACAGCATGTATATGGAATATTCGGTGAAGAAATCCAAGCAAAGAAGGGGGAGAGTGGACCAGAATACACACATCTCAATGCACTGGGTCTATTCCAAAATAAATTTTCTAAAGTTAAATCAGTGCATGCCCTATATATATATATATATATATATATATATATATATATATATTTTTTTTTTTTTTTTTTTTTTTTTTTTTTTTTAAACCATGTTAAATGCCCTCTGAAGCTCCCAAATCCTCCTGTCTCCCATCAGCATCACAGGTCCCGTTAAC
>JADBJO010007034.1:82500-87500 GCA_016801955.1 Conus betulinus
AGGGACACAGTGCATCTGATGAACAGGACAATCAAAAAGACATTTGCAGAGATCTGCATTTTGACAGGTCACATTAACAGGCTCAATTTGAGGATATCTGATGGGTTAAAAAAAAAAAAAAAAAAAAAAAGGATGGAAGATGTGCAATGTCTTCAAAACAAGATTTGTTTCTAACTGCAGATATTAATGCCACATGAATGACATTCATTACATGGCCCTAACATCCGAAGTGATGAAGGATCTTTGACAAGAGTGTAGTGCTGCAGTTCCAGCCGCAGGAGTTTGTCAAACCCTTTTTAGAGCCTATGCAATCTGCACACAGGAGTAAGAGAGATGTGGAGGGCGCTATGCTTTTGTCTTGAACAAAGTTGATGAACATCTGGACATACTGAATGTCTGAACTCACTTCATGTTTCTTTTTACTTTTCTGGTGCATTTAATATCAATTATCATTCAACCTCACCCTCTAGCAAGAAACCCTAGGTTTCAGTTACTCTTCTACTTCATAGCTTCTACATATCTTAAAAAATTAATGATTGTTTTTTTTTCAGCTGTTTTTTTAACAAACAGTGGTGCACCACAAGGTTCAGTGCTCCAACTAAATCTGTTCATTCCGAGCATGGCTGACTGTAATAAAAGTTCAACAGAATCAAATCCAGCAGTTACTGTTTGCAGATGATTCTTACCGACAAGATTAATTTCAGATGAAGATGATACTGGGTACACTGCACACAATAGATGGACAGATTCGGTACCTGGTTTCATTCAAATTATCTTAAAATGTTGGAGGACAAAAGAACTTATAACAGACTTCAGAACAACCGCCCCCCCCCCCCCCCCCCCCCCCCCCCCCCCCCCCCCCAAAAAAAGAAACATGTTTAACTAACACCATAATAAAAGGTAAATCAGCTGTACAGATTGACACATATAAATATTTAGGAGTCATAACTGACCACTGTCTTGGAATGAAAATGCCTGTGCAATTAAAAAAAAAAAAGATATACAGTTAACTGTACTACCTTAGGAAAAGGAAGTCTTCTAAAGTTGACAAACAAATGCCCCAAATGTTAATAAATCTACTGTCTCTAGTGTTTTTTCAACCTCTGTGCTGTAAACACAACAAAACATGACAAAGATCGATGTGAAAAAAATCAGAAAGCAGATGGGGTGGTGGGTAAAAAATAACAAATCTCAATACACACCCATGAAAATTCTGACCGAAACAGACCTATTACACAACACAGGGAGAAACAACAGATTCAGAGCAACACACATAAGAACACCTCGCTACCTGAATTTATTCATCCCTTCAGCAATCTGCGCATACAACCATGATGAACAACACTTATGGTTACAGCTATGGAGCTGACTTTCGTAGCTGGTGCACGCGGACAATTTTGGATTTGCGTGCCTGCCAGAATTTTGTGGGAGAACATGTGTGTTTGTGTATCCAAGTGTGGATGACGGAGGGGAGAAAGCCATGTGTATGTATGCATGCTGACATGATTGGATGTGTATGTGTGTGTGTGTGTGTGTGTGTGTGTGTGTGTGTGTGTGTGTGTGTGTGTGTGTGTGCACGCGCATGTGTGTGTGTATATGTCTGTATGTAAGTGCGTGTTTGAAGCGTGCATGAGTGCGTGCATGCATGCGTGCATGCGTGTCTGTGTCTGTGTGTCTGAGTGTCTGTGTGCATGTCTGTGTGTGTGTGTCTGTGTGTGTGTGTGAGTGTGAATATTTTTTTTTTAAATGGCATGATTTAAAGCATGTTTGTTTTCAGATCAGTCCCTTTTAGTAATCTTCTTGGACGCAAGATACTGTGATTTTGTCTTACCAGAAGGATCATTTATAGCTGAAATTCATACTTCTACTTTGGTGATTAATAGTCTTAACTTTTGTGGTTATGCTTGCACATGCGCCTGTGCCGTGTGCGGGTGTGCATGAGTGCATGCCTGCCTGGTTGCAGTGCGTGTGTAGGCATACGTGTGTGTGTGTGTGTGTGTGTGTGTGTGTGTGTGTGTGTGTGCACGCGTACGTGAGCATATGTGTGTGTGTGTGCATATATGGGTGCATGTGTGTGTGTGTGTGTGTGTGTGTGTCTGTGTGTGTATGTGGGTGTGTGCATGTGTGTGTGTGTGTGTATGTGTGTGTGTGTGTGCGTGTGTGTGTGTGTGTGTGTGTGTGTGTGTGTGTGTGTGTGTGTGTGTGTGTGCATATGTATACATGAGTTTGTGTGTGTGTATCATGATATTTATGATTTGTGTGGGCACACAAATAGTCTGACAGATTTTCCAACGCACATGTGTTCATCGATGGCATGTGTAAAGGTTTTGGGTTGTTTTATTATGAGTTTTCATTATGAAGTGTTCACAATGAGTTTTCTGAAGTCACAAATCAATTTCTAGGTCGATTAATAACAGGGGTGGGGGTGGGGTGTGAACAGGAGCAACTTTAAAAGGGAAATGAGGGTGAGGGAAATGTGTCTGACAGGTAAAACATGAAAATTTACACAAAGAAAAAAAGAAAGGAGGAATGAAAAAAATGGGAGGAGGAGATACATATAAATTTCAAGAGTGTACTAAAGAAAACATAAGCCTTTATGCATACTTCATAAGTCACTTTAGTAGAAACCAGTTAGAAGCAGATGTTGTGAAAATGGACACTTTGGCATATACAAAATGATCTCCGTTTTAAAGATATATCATTATTCTCTATATAAATTTGTTATATTCTCACCAAAATCTAAACTGATCCATCGGAATCTTTATTTTCAAATGCTTTAAAACACTCTCCTATTTTTGTATCCATTAAGATCCAGATTTCAATGACTTCTTCTGTCGTTAAAAAGGGATTCTTAAAACTGAAGACTTGTACAGGTTTCCAAAGACTAGCATGAACCCTTTAAACCATCTCACATGTGTAGAATACACAAACACACACATACTACACTACTGGTTTCTTATTTGAAACTCAAAAGAACTTAATTTTACGGGCTTAATCAGTTGATGTGGACCTGACTTCACATTTATGGCTGCTGTGTACACCCAGTGATTACTTTTCTTGTACCGGTGTGACTTCTGAGAAGTCATCGATTTCTTGATTTTGCACACCTCCAAGTAAATAGGAATTGAATATACACAGCCCCTCCACTGACTCCACGTATTTTTTTTTGTTTTGTTTTTTTTTTGTTTTTTTTTTCACCAGCATGGTTTGAAAAGACTGTCAGATGTAGCTGATTATCGACAAAAATTGATTTCTTGTGATGCTCTCTTTCATGTGATCTGAGAAGCTAAATCACTTGTGTGCGCATGAAATAGCAGATTTGTCTACATACTGTTTGTTTTCAATTACGGTTAGGTCTCCATCAATGTCCAAAATTTGTTGTCCTGGTACAGCAGATTCATGCTTGATCAAGCTGTGCACATCTGATGAAGTACTCGATCAAGACCGTGGAATTGTCAGTTTCAAAGCAACTGGTGACATCAATTCGAGAAAAGCGGATGTAAACGATCCCAAAACAGACCTGTACAATTCAGATTGATATGAAATTTCTTTTGAAACCAATGCAAGCTAACACCGATGATGATATTGATAAATTGTAAACCACTAAGATTTTATTATGTTTAAGGATCGAGCTGAAATACACTGAACACTGGGCAAAACAAAAATAGTACATCTGAAAGTGTGGATCTTGTAAAAATGTTTGTCAGCATACATCCCCAAATAGTCAGCTTGCTACAGGTTAAGAGATAAAAAAAAAAAAATCTAATGACAGAAAGCAGCTTTCTAAAATATTGCTTCTCTTTAGTTTTTGTCTTGGATTTTGATCTTCTCTAACTGAGCAGGAGTGGGTGAGGGGCACATCACTAAATGTGAAGATAAGCACATCAATCTTTTACAGTTATACTAACTGCGCAACACTAAACTGTGATAGCCACATTAATCTATTACAGTTACAATGACCTGTTGTCATTTTTAGGGAGTGGAATATTTTCAGTAGCTCCCTCTCAAAAGGCAGATCGTAAGAAAAACAGCTGCCAGATGTTGCATGCACGCACATGCACGCATGCATTAAACACGACACACTCAAGACTGTCATCACACTTCAACGCTCGCTGCCACTATGCCAATCACAGTGGAAGAATTAATTAGTCATTACACCTAGGCCCACTGCACACGGCTGGCACACTTGGGAGTGTGTGCGCGAACAGAACCATTTGGCAGCCTGCCTAGAAAGACAGGATTTAAAGCTGTAACGTCACGTGAAGTAATATGTACGGATTCCATTCTTTTGAGCATCTTCAAACTCCAGAAATTCAGTTGAACTTCGATTCGATGGATCATCATCATGGACAAAATCAATTCATTGCGTACGACAAAATACTAGAATCTTTCCAGTCTTCCATCCAAACCCACTAGAACCACGTGACTACTCACCCATAAGATCACTAGGAAAATGCTCAGGGTGCATTTGAGTAAGAAAAGCTTCTGATCCGTTCTCATTTTGCTTTTGCAACAGACGATCCAACCCAGACTCTGCTCGTCTGCACCGCACCTCGCCGCCGCCGCCGACTTTGTTTTGGAGCTCACTTCCGTGTGACCTCAATACTGCAGATGGCGCCGGTGCAGAAGCTACTTCCGGTGTTGCGAGAAACAGAAAGTAGAGACAATCCACCTACACTGGGTGTATGCCTATTTGAATTTCTCTTTTTTTTTTTTTTTTTTTTTTTTTTTTTTTTTTTTTTTTTTTTTTTTTTTTTCTGTCCCAACTTCTGCGCCACCTCAGAGGCAGTGCCCCACGCCGCTCATTCCGACACCCCGTCCACAGCCACAGCTCGGTCGGCCCCGCCGCAGCCCCGCACCGGCAATCCACAGGGAGCAGTCAATGTCAAGTCGTCAAGAGGCAACCCATCGGAGGAGACACTGCACTGCTGCCGAGTCACGTCGGTGGTGTTCAGTGGCGCCTGTTCTGATCTAACATACGCAGGACACCACCTACTAAG
>JADBJO010007034.1:107500-120863 GCA_016801955.1 Conus betulinus
GGTTTGATCTGGTTTGAACTGGATTGAACTGGTATAAAGTGGTTTGATCTGGTTTAAACTGGTTTAAGGTGGTTTGAACTGGTTTTAAAGTGGTTTGAACTGGTTTAAGCTGGTTTGATCTGGTTTAAAGTGGGTTGATCTGGTTTAAACTGGTTTTAAGGTGGTTTTCACTGGTTTTAAGTGGTTTGAACTGGTTTAAACTGGTTTGAACTGATGTAAACTGGTTTGAACTGGTATAAAGTAGGTTTAAACTGATTTGAACTGGTTTGATCTGGTTTGAACTGATTTAATCTGGTTTAAAGTGGGTTTAAACTGGGTTTTAAATGGGTTTATACTGGTTTGAAGTGGGTTTGAAATGGTGTAAAGTGGGTTTGAACTGGTTTAAGGTGGTTTTCACTGGTTTAAAGTGGTTTGAACTGGTTTAAGGTGGTTTGAACTGGTTTAAAGTGGTTTGAACTGGTTTAAAATGGTTTGATCTGGTTTGAACCGGATGGAAACTGGTTTGAACTGGTATAAAATGGGTTTTAAACTGATTTGAACTTGTTGAAACTGGTTTAATCCGGTTTGACCTGGATTGAACTGGTATAAAGTGCTTTGAACTGGTTTAAAGTGGGTTTGATCTGATTTGAACTGGTTTTAAAGTGGGTTTTTAAACTGGTTTGAAATGGTTTAAACTGAGTTGAACAGGTTTAAACTGGTTTTAAACTGATTTGAACAGGTCGAAACTAGGTTTAATCTGGTTTCAAGTGGGTTTAAAATGGGTTTAAACTGGTTTATACTGGTTTGTAGTGGGTTTGAAATGGTATAAAGTGGTTTGAACTGGTTTAAGGTGGTTTTCACTGGTTTAAAGTGGTTTAAAATGGTTTAAGGTGGTTTCGCAGGTTTAAAGTGGTTTGAACTGGTTTAAGCTGGTTTGAACTGGATCGAACTGGTATAAAGTGGGTTTGAAATGGTTTTAACTGGTTTTAAACTGGTTTGAACTGGTTTAAACTGGTTTGAACTGGTTTGATCTGGATAGAACTGATATATAGTGGGTTTGAACTGGTTTCAGCTGGTTTGAACTGGTTTAAAGTGGGTTTTGAGCTGGTTTAAAGTGGGTTTGAACTGGGTTTGATCTGGTTTAAACTGGTTTGATCTGGTTTGACCTGGTCTGAACTGGTTTAAAGTGGGTTTGAACTCCTTTGAAATGGTTTGATCTGGTTTTAACTGGTTTAAAGTTGGTAAGGCAGTGTCCCTGGTTGACCCCCTCCATCCCCTCCTCCTCCACCCTGTCCACTTCATGACCCCTGCTATCTCCCCCACCCCACCCCCCCCCCTTACCCTGGCTCCTTTTCTCTTTACCCCATCTTCCCCTCCCCTTTTTCTCATCTCCTATTCCACTGTTTCCCTCCTCCTCACCTCCAACACTCTTCCCTCTCCTCTCTCCCTCCCCTGATGTGAACATGCTTTACATTTTAGATTTGTGTAGTATGTATTTCATGATACTTAAACTGCACAAGTCACATGTTGATGAGGTGCAGTTCTGATTCCCTCTCAATCCCTTGTACACACATTTAAAAAAAAAAAAAAAAAAAAACTTCTCCACAACCATCACTACTCCTACCACCATCACCAGCCATCTCCATCAGTGACAAACAACTGCTAAACAGATTTAAGTTTGTTAGTTTGAAAGCACAATGACCGCTTGCAGGACTTTAAGCAAGAACATAAAAGTTGTTTCTAGCTGACCACCATATGAATGACTCAAAGAAACGGATAACTCGGAACAAGAACCAACACTTTCTTTTTTTTTTTTTTTTTTCACTGTCTCCATCTTCCTTGCATTTTAGTGGCATCATTTTCAGGCTACTCATTCCAGCTTCGGATTCACAGCCACACCCTAGTTAATTCTGTGGAGTTCCAGTGCCTGCAAACCACGGGGAGCCGTCATTGTCAAGTGATCATGAGGCAGCCAGCAAGAGGACATGCTGCTGTGTTGCTGTTGAGTCAGTTTATTGGTGTTAAGTGGCACCTGCTCTGATCCAAGGTACACCAGACACCATGTGCTAAGCCATCTACTGATAACAATAATTGCTTAGTCGTTAAACCAGTGTGAGTGGCCTGCCCTTTCTGGTGGTGGTGAGCACCTCTCTATACATCCAACAACAGTCCCCTTGAACTTCTGGATACCTACAACCTCGACATGAAGTCAACAAGGACATAGATTTGGAGAAGAAATTGAAGTGAAAGACCATGAGAGGAGGGCATGAAGGGACACAGATTAGAGACTTTTTTTTTTTAATGCTGATCGATGCAAGTGATGAAGATGATGTTATGGCCTTCCAGTCAGAAACTGCATGAGAGAACTGTACTCTATGCTTGTTTTGATAATAAGCGTAGAGTACACTTCTGTCATATAGTTTCTGACCAGATTGGAACTCCGTTGCATCGTCTTCATCACCTTCGTCCTCACTTATCAGCATGAAAAAGTGATTTGAATGGTAGGTCTTCTACGGGCTAAACATACAAATCTGGCAAAGGAGCAAGGAAAATGGTTTAGCTGTGTTGGGAAGCAGGATTTTGACTCACACAGGTGTTCGTTTGGTGCAGGACTGGGATTTTCCTCACTTCGTCGGCGCCATTGACATCAAGCTTCCAGGCATCAACTCAGCTCACATCCATTTCAAGATCCCACGACTGTTGAAACGCCTGGAGTACTGGCATGTCCATATCACAGGTGAGAGCGTGAGGGGTCAGGCGTCAAGTTTATGGGGAGTGTGGGTCAGTACACAAGCTCAAAGGCAGACTGCTGGATCAGGCTGAAGATGGCTGATTTGGAAATCAGAGGTAATTGAAGTCTTCCATTTGGTAACCAACCCAAAGTAGACCAGCTGTGACGCAGGCTTCAGTCTGAAATCAGCATATTGGACTCCTGTCTCAAAACACAGCCTTCTGCAACCTCTCTGCAGAGCACAGGTATTGTGACAGGTATCATACAGGTGTTGTGACTCTACTCTTGAAACACCACCGACTTCAAACTTGACACAGACTTTCACCAGAGAATAACGATTTTGATTTCGCTTAGAGAATAATACTGCTGTGTTAAGTTCTAGATTGTAATAGTACTGTATGAAGAGCAATCTTTGTCCTGATATGGTTTCATCAAGAGATCGATGCTGATAGAAGTCAGAACTGACATGGGTCTGGGAACAAAGTCTGAGGCAAATGCAGTGGGATGTATTGTAGATGTCACCATTCACTATCAATTTGCTGATATCCCAGAAAATTTCCGTCCTCCTCTCTCCTCCCTCTCTCTTTCTTTTTCGCTCCTTCTTAGTCTTTCTGTCAGCATCCTTCTGCTGTTACTTTCTTTTTTTCTCTGCTTATGCACACATGCACACACACACACACACACACACACACACACACACACACACACACACACACATGCATACACACACACACACACACACACACACACACACACACACACACACACACACACACACACACACACACACACACACACACATATTCATGAATGCATAGACTCATACAGATACACTTACACAAACATGATCTCAAGCCAGAGGTTGGCTCGACTCATTTGTGCTCACTGCTCATGTGTATCTCCTAGCAACTGAATCCCTTTTGTTAGTTATTAATTGCTGAGCTCATGCCCAAACTCTGGATTTTTTCCTCCTTCATCTTAAACATGTGTTATTCCTTTGACCTGCAGACTGCATAGTTCAGTGATTCTTTTCCAGTAATGTGATTATGACAGTTTCTGTCTGATGGGTTGTCTGTGTTTCCATAGGCAAATGGTTCAACTACGGCATTCTGTTCATCGTCATCCTGCTAGATCTCAACATGTGGAAAAATCAGATTTTCTATGACCCTTACACCTATGGACAGTACATCGACTCGGAGAATCGCATCCACTCGGTGCGTGACGAATTCAGCCTCCGCACTGCCAACCAGTCCATTTTGTCCTTTGAGTACCGCAATGCCACCATCGACCCAAACACTGGCAAGCGCTACATTGAGCTGGACAATATCATGAATACGCGCTTCTATGGCTATCCCATAGGTGTCAAGGCTCTCGCCTTCATTCCCAGCATCAGCATCTTCATTACGTTTGGTGTGTTCGTCTGGATCTATGGTCGTCTCCCCAAGCCCACCCAAGATGATCCCTACGCTGGTCGTCTGAAAAAGCGGAATAAAACGGCGGTTCAGCGTGCGTCTGGGATGGAAGAGGTTGAGGAAACGTTTTCACACCAGGCCGGCTGTGCTGACTGCTTTTAAAGCCTTTGGTGTGGAACTGGAGGGACGTAGGTCTAGGAAGAAGGACGCGGAAAGAGCTGTGGGAGGGGAGGTGATTGAGATGCAGAACAATGAGGAGGAGGAGCGTGATTCTGCGTAGGACCGGGGCCAGGGGCAATTAAACCTGTCACAGCAAAAAAGATCAAAGTAAGTCTGAATGCTAGACCAGAGTTAATAATGAATACGGCAAATGTTTGATGGGTGAAGCGTGATAGTATATTTACAGTGCAGCACCATGAAGTCTCCTGCTCCTGTTCTTGCTATTGAATTCTGTACTATGGTGAATCCTGTTTTTTCAGATTTACTGAAAACTTTGTGTTTTAGTGCAACACCCTTAATGCTGCTTCTTCCAGGCTTGTTTATGAATCATTTTATCATATGTCAGTCCTATGTTCTCTTGTTTCTATGTTTGCGTAAAGCTTTGTGTTAAAGTGTAACGATCTGAATTCTGCTGCCGCTTCTATGTTTGCTAAAGACTTTCATTGTAGTGCAACAGTCTTGATTCTCCTATATTAGCATGTACTTAGAGAAGTCTCTTTTATACAGTTACAGCCTTAATTCTACTGCTGCTTCTGTATTTGTCAGGGACATCTGTGATGTGTTGTTTGAGATTTCTTGATAGGAATTCCATATTTGACTGTCGAAGTGGGAGTGTGGGCGGGTGAAGGTGGTCATGTTTAACTTTCATGTCGTCGTTAAAATCTTCATTCATTCTTTCTGCTTGTTCTGTTTCAGACTATGTGCCTATAAGAACTGTTTTGATGCGTTTTGAGACTTTCTGAATATCAGTGGCAGTATTGTCTTTTTGTGGTGACTGACACACCTTTCTGCCAGTGTCTCTCATCTGTTAATTTGTCTTAATGGTTTGGAGTCTGTGTATTTTCATACAAACGCATTGAAGTCTGGGGTATAGTGTGTGTGTGTGTGTGTGTGTGTGTGTGTGTGTGTGTGTGTGTGTTGTTTTGCTGCTTTGTTTTTGTTCGCTTTTGGTTGGTTTTTTAATTTTCAGATTGTCTACTCTAGAGCTTGTGTTCCACATACATACCTGGAAAACTTGAGGGAAAAGACAAGAAAGTGACCTGTTCTGTTGATGTGCCTCACTCTTTAATTTAAAAAGTCTCCATAAGTCTTCATCTGAATGTTGGGTTTTTTTTTTGTTTTTTTTTTTTTTTTTTACCTTATCATGTAGATTTTGCAGTGACTGAAGTATAGTCATATCAGAAGCTTTGTACGCATCTTTTTCCAACAGACATAATTTAGTCATTGCCTTTGTGGAGGCTGTACCTGACTTGCCTTGACCTGGCAAAGATGAATATAGAATAAAACTGGACAAGTTGTTTCCAGAAACTTTTGTAAACTTTCCAGATAATAAGAAAATGGGACACCGTGGCCATAGTCATGTGTCTTCCAGACAGTACATAAGCGAAAGAGTTTATTCATAAGGTAGGTAGTCTGTAACATCACCATGTACAATACTACAGTATAACATTACAAGTTGCATTTTATGACCATGTAACAGAGAAGAAGTAGATACTCCTGGATAGGAGGACATACTTTGATTCGGGAAGGCATTTACTGTGTAATGTGTGCTAGAGCACAGCAAATTTTGTCGTTATAAACTCTTCCCTTGCTTTCCTCAGTGGATGATGATTTGAGAATCTTTGTTTTATGAGTTGGGAAAAAAAAAAGAGATTTCTACTTCTGACTCTAAACAGTATACACACTTTATCATCTCTCAAGATATCTGAGGTCTGGAAGCAACAGTATGAAAATAAAATGGCATGGAAATGAAATGAAACAGGCATGTGGAGCATGTATGTACAAACACATGAAAGCATGCATGAGCCTGTGCAGCGAGGTTACCCCCTCCCCTACAGAGGATTGATTGCATGCAAGCACTTACGCGACTTCCTTTCCCTCAACTCTCACACACACACACAAATTTCAGTAGGTCAGTGAGCTAATAAAAAACAAAACAAAACTTACTGTCAGATGAACAAGCCACCAAGCTGAAAAAAAAAAATCCACCAAACAACTGTTGTCTATTGACTTGCCTGGGAGCAGGTTGTAGAATTCCGGCGGAGAATGAAACCTGTCAGCTGTTACATAATCATTCCCTTCCATGAATCGAAAACATTTGTCAGAGAAAAGTGAGGACAGAAATTTAACACGATAAAATGGGGAAATGGCTTATTTTATGAGAGAAAGAATAACATTACCGCAACTAGTGTACAATTTGTTGTGCTACTTCTGCTGGATATTTCAACCCCAGTAGGGTCATCACGATCATCTGAACTATAAACAACATGGTTGGCAAGATCCTGTTATTCTGTTTCTCTCATTTATTATATTTGGCAGAGTTTGGATATACTGTTCATGCATGTTTTCTTTGTTTTGGGGTGTTTCCTTTTTCTTAACGGCGTTTTGCATGGATAAGTGCAAAAACACAGAAAAACAGCTCACCTGCCTCTGACCCTGCTCTACTCCAACCTCCTGTTCTGCTGTCTTTGTTTTGTATAGTCCGTATCCTTTTTCTTTTTTTCACTGGTCACGATTTACAGCACGCTAGGTGTTTTGATTGTGATCTTGTGTCTAGATGGTGAGCCTGTACACACAGTACAAAGTGGACACTAACTTTCCATTGTACAGTGTCAGTTTGACTATGTTTTTGTTTTTTTTTTTACATGCACATTTGTTGCATTTAGATACCTTTCAATGAATTGTATACTCTTGTGTATAAACTGAGGGCAATTCATTAATTTTATACTCATTTGTATAAACTGAGGGGGGAAAAAAAAAAGAAATTAAGAATAATGGCTGTCACTGTCAGCTTGGCCTAGACTTACTGACCATGGGGGTTGTCAATCGTTCGGCAACCATGCAATATGTTAACTGAAGTAAGTTTTGTGTTTGTCTGGTATTTCTGTTTCAGGAGGAAATTTTTTATCCCCCTGTATAGTGACAGCTCTGAGAAGGTGCTGTGTGGTCAGTTGAACTATTGGGGGCCGGAATAGCTCATTTGGTTAGAGCGCCGCACTCGTAATCTTGGTGATTCTGGGTTGCGGGTTCGAAACTCTGCCGGACCGTTTTGGTACAGGGGGATTTTTCCCTTGGAGTTAACATTGTTCTGACTCCATTTCCTAAACAGTCCTTTGAATGAGGCTATAAACTGAGGTTCTTTGTGAATGCACACATAGAACATCTTGCACACAAGTAAAACCCTATCACCAACTTTCGGAAGAGAAGGCCAGTTTGGCCGTAGGTGTGGATGACACATTACACTTAGCATGCACCCTACATGAGAAATGGAAAGAATGAAGGAATCAAGGAAATTGAGTGAGCGATGTTGTCTGAATGACTCGGGAAACGACTGAATGAAGCGCCAGCAGACAGCTCTTCAGTCGGCTCTACCAAGGTAGGCAGCCCGATGTGTAAACGAGAGTGTTGATTGTAAAGTGCTTAGGCTTGGTCTCTAGCCGAGGACAGGCACTCTATAGGTATTTATAAGGATAATGATAGTAACTATTGTAATAAAACTGAATTCCCCCTTACTTCCCTTCCCACTCTCAAAAAGATAATGGGGGGGGGGGGGGGGGGGGGGGGGGGGGCACTGAGTCAGTGTCATCAAGTTTATGAGGACTGTGGTTGAGTGAACATGGTCTCTGTCTTTTTTTTTTTTTTTTTTTTTTTTTTTTTTTTTTGTAAAGAGACCATGTTAACTCACTCTGGCTCTAGAACTGTACAGTGTTTGCCATTAGCGGGCAGTCTAGTGGGCAGTATCTCCAGTGTGTTGGATCAGAACAGGCATTAGGTAACATTGCTGAGTACGACCACAGTGACTCATCATCCATGCAGTAACTACTGTGGTGGGTAGCCTCAAAGAGATCCATGCTGACCGTTCCCTTGGGATGCTGACAGAATGATGTGTGATTTCAAATGCGGTTGTAGGTGGAACCTGGAATTAGTGCATAGGAGTGATGTCAATGAGTAGAAACTTAATGATGATAAAACACATGCTCCACAAAATTAAATGAAAAAAATGGGAGAGCATATGACCTTACCGATGAAAATATTAATGAACTGAAAGCGACTTTTTAAAAAAGCCACCACAAAAAAAAAACAAAAAACATTCAAGTTCTTGGTTAGTGACTTTTAAAGATACTCACACGTTCAGGTTATTTAATCTTGTATATTGTTGCTTCTTTAGACACATTGTGATAAAATTATTTCGTGTGTGTGTGTGTGTACATATCATGAATGAACCATATTCATGTTAAAAGAACATATCAGTAGCAGAATGTTTTGTAAAAAAATAGATTTTTGTTTGATGACTTCTGATGTGAACCTTTGTTATTGTTTACAAATTATACAGATACTGAGTATTGTTTGCTGACTGTACTTAGTACCAGAACTGTTTTCAGACATACAAATTGTATTGTGGCTGCAATGTTGTTTTCTATGGTGATGCATTTTGCTTTTTCTGTGATAGTGTTAGATTATTTTGGTATAAGAAGATATTTTTTCATACATGCATGTATTTGCATTCATGCATTTTACAAAGCAAGTGATTAATGTTTCAAAGAGGTGTACTTTTGTATGGACTCTGTGTAAAACTTATCTGAGCTATGATGTGTATAAAACTGATCTGTATTATGATTCGAGAATTTGTGTTGTATAATGTTTGATGTTTACCTGTGCGGCAGTGTGTGTAAAATTTACCTGTGTAACATCTAAAATTAATCCACATCAAACAAAAATGAATAATGCTACGGTTATAAGTATTTTTATCCATCAGCCAAAATATGTTATAAAGAAATGCCTGTTATTTTTTTCCAGTGTTCTCTTTATTAACAACAATAATATCCATCCCCTCACCCCCTCCCTTCTCCCCAAAAGACAAAAAAAAAAGAAGAACTGTGACTGGATTGATCTAAATTGAATCGTGGGTTTTGTATAATCTGTGCTCATCTCTTTGATGCTGGTTGGTTGTAATTTTTTTTTCAATTATAAAAATCTTTAAAACTGGACTGCACATTTGACGTGATGAAAGCAATAGGCTGATTTGACCCTATCAAAAATAGAAAAGGAATACAAAAACACAAAAAGGAAGAAGGGGAAAACAGTATGTGTTTGATAGTATTGCTGATAATCACCTATGCTTTGTAGACTCTGCCATTAAAGTGGAAGAGTTTTTTTTTTGTTTGATTTTGGTTGGGGGGGGGGGGGGGGGTTGTAAGTTAGAATTCATTGGAGAACGTTGTAGGGCCTCCTATTCAGTCTTAGAGGCCAATGCCAGATTATTGAGAGCAGTTCACCAGGTGAGAGCGCTGCCAATTTCACATGTATTTTTGTTTTGTTTTCTTTTGAATTTCATATAATTATAAGGCGTTTTGGGGTTTTTTTTTTTTTACCTTCAAATGATTTTTCTCACAAGGGACTAGTTTCGTCCCTTTTTCTTCCTTACAGGCAGCCCATGAGTTAAGTGAAAGGTCACAAGTATACAAACTGAAATCAGAAAATGAAACTTTTAACTGATTAACTTACTGGGTTATTTTTATACTGTGGACCAGTTGGAAAAATGGGCCAAATCTTCCATTCAGCATTACTGTACACTGACAGTAACAATCCAGTGATGTGCCGTTGTCTTGCTGCGCTTTTTGCTTTCTTCTTTGTGTCCAGTAAATTTTTTACTTATACGTATGTGTAGTTTTTTTTTCTGGAATAACAGAATTCAGAAAGTCAACTGTTGTGACAACATTAAAAGGGTTAATGGGGACGTACCCCTCACATACCCCCATTAAGAGCATAAAAGGCAATAGAAGGAGGCACAGTGCGAAGACTTTAGTGTGTCGTGGTGGTTGTAACTCAGGTCTGATACAGATTTACTCATGTTCATATCTGCCACTGTGGGACGTCTTCTCTTTCCACCTGTCGCACAGTGTGCTCACTACCACTGTCAGCACCCTTGCCTTCTCCTCCAAGTATTGTCAGCCTCTGTTGTATGATCGGAATATGAATCGTTCCCAGAGTTGTTTTTGTCATTAGAAATGCCGTCTTTCTTGTTTGTTTGTGTATTTTTTGTTTTTCGGAATCTTTTCCAACATTCCGTCTTCTACCGCAACAGTTAAAATGCTGCTGCCATGGTCGACTTTCTTCAGTGCAACGTTCTGAGAGATGATACATTTTTTTTTTTTTGAGCAAGCCAGTCCTATTGCTCACTCATCAAGAGAACATATGTGATCACCTGACCAGTGTTTCCATTTCATTCTGGGGTGGATGTTGCGTTCAGTCCACAGCTTCATATGGTCATGCAGGCAGCAAGTTTTAAATGACCAGAACTCTGTCAGTAGCATTCCTTTTGTCTGAAAGCAAGTGTCACTGGAGGAGTGCTTTAGTATTCATATATATGGAATGAATTAACTGGGGGGTTTTTTTTTTTAATGAGAAAGAACATTATCATACTAAGATCTTGCCTTTGTTGAAGGGGGTCCCAGTAAAGATTGTGTCGTCCAACATCAGTGTAAATTTGGCCTTAGGAGATGGCTTGTGACCAGTGTTCAGGCCCAGGCTATTTGGAGTTCTTAATACATTACTTGTTGCAAACCATTACTTGTTGTGGCATTAATTGATGTCTTTGTATATAGTCTTTAGACATCAAGTTGTTAGAAAGCCAGCAGTGAAACTCAGAACAGCTTGAAAAGTGCCCTTATTATATGAAAACTCTTAAGTTCGGTGTATTACTCATTATCGTGTTTTAGAAAAAAGCAAACCAGATATATTTTTAGTGCATGAAATGTGCATCTGCAAGGCTTTTTGGTGTTGGATATGAAACAGATCAGATCTATATCAGCTGCTTGTAACCATTTCTCATTCTCTTTTTTTTTTTTTTTGATAAATGTCAGTCGCATGTTGATGTATTTTACATGGTGGCTTCAGATGCGATTTGATGAGAAGAAACTCAGCTTAGATGTATTGGAGTGATTCTTTCTTGACACACGTTAAATCCTAACCCCCAAGCACATTCTTCAGTCCTGCCCCCTTTACCAGGATGCACGGACACAGGGCTGGCCACACGCAGCCACGCTTGCAGCAAAGCTTTGGGGCACAATGGAGGATCTGAAGACAACAGCAGCCATCATCCGACAAACTGGTCTGGAAATACGAGTCATGATTCTGGAACGCAGTAGAAGAAGAAGAGTTAGATCCCATTCTATTCAAGACAGAAAGGGAAGTAACTTGCTTGCTATCTGTGCTGTACATTGTTTTCGGAACGTTGTGCATGTTATGGTACATAAGAAGTGACATGATGGCATCCTTTGGCTTCCTTCGATATGATAGGTTAGTCATCATTACCCAATGATGGTGTCTGCACATCAGGAAAGAGGCAAGTCCATTTAGTGCGACAGTGCCACCGACAAACCCATTCGTCATGGATTTCTAGTCAGGGCGAAGTGCCTCAGCTCAGCTGTGGGTCTTTGACCTGTGTTCACAGAGCTTCAACAATCTAGGGATTAATGTGCTTGTCAAAATATTGTGCTGGGCTCTAGCTGCTAAGTGGCCTCAGTAGCCAGCTGGACTGTAAACAGTTTGAACTGGAATGAGGTATTTTCTGGGGGAAGGGAAAATGTTTGATATGGAAGGGTGTTTCTTTGCGTATGAATCTCAATTTCTGGATAGTTATGTGTGGCCTCTGCAATTTGCAGTGTACAATTGATCTTTTCATTTTTTTTTCTTTCTTCTTTTCTTTAGTTTCGTTTAATCCCTCACTACTTACGCTTGACTGAATTATTAGTCTGGGTGATGGTTTTCTGTTTACTCTTATTTGTTTTTTTGGGGGGTGATGGTTTTCTATTTACTCTTTGTTGTTGTTATTGTTGTTGTTTTTACACTGTGTCTTCACTCATTTGACACTGGGAGGAAGTTTCTCAAATTGTTTAGCTAGTTTCTGTCACTGAAAATTGGTGACGTTGTTGTTGTTGTTGTTGTTGTTGTTGTTGTTGTTGTTTGTTAAAGAAAAAAAGAGATATAACCTTGAAAATACATACATATATTTATGCCTACAAACACACACACACATGCATGCAATGACACACACACACACACACACACACACACACACACACACACACACACACACACACACACACACTCAAACACACGCACACCTCTAAAACACACACACTCACACTCACACATGCTTACAAAGACATTCGCGCACACACACACACACACACACACACACACACGCACACACTTTCTCTCTCTCTCTCTCTCTCTCTCTCTCTCTCTCTCTCTCTCTCTCTCTCTCTCATTTTATTTTCATTAATATTTTGTACTGTTTTTGTTAAAAAAAAAAAAAGAAAAGAAAGGAAATCTCACTGTGCCTGCACACTCACATAACACACACTCATTTGAAATCGACCCTTTGTACTCTCACCTCTGGGTATGGTATGGTGATATTTCCATCACATGTTACGAAGGCACAAAAAAAAAAAAAAAAACTACCAGCTTTTTCACCTGATACTTAAAAAACAACGAGAACAACATCAAAACCTCTACACCTAAACAAGATGATAAGAAAAAAAGATCATGGCTTGAAAACACATGAATGGAATACTCTGCACCGCTTTACCAGAAGGTACATGAAGAGCTACAGACACAAGCAATAAAGGACTTAAAACAGGTGAACATCAACTTTCAGCTGAACAACACACACACACACACACACACACACACACACACACACACACACACATATGCACCCACATACGCATGCATGCACGCACGCTCACGCACGCACGCACACCTAAACACTAATCCCCCCCCTCCTTTTTTTTTTTTTCTTTTTTGTCTTTTCTTGTGATTTATAGAACATTGCTCTTTTTTTTTTTGAGTTGGTGGAGGGTTGACATGAGAACATAAGCTACTATACATGTGGTTGTGATATGGTTACTGGCATCATGGAAGAAAAGAGAATGTGTGTTGTTGTTGTTGTTGTTGTTGTTGTTCAGCTAAATGTTGATCTTCAGCTGTTTAAGCCCTTAATTGCTTGTGTCTGTAT
>JADBJO010007035.1:0-2500 GCA_016801955.1 Conus betulinus
CTCTGAGCGAACAAACTCCACAACAGGGTAAAAAAAAGAAAATTTAAAAAGAAAAAATCAGACCACGAACGAATCAGACAGGGGAAAACCATACTGAAAAAGACAGGGGAAAACTCCTGAAAAAAAAAAAAAAAAAATAAAAGCCGGCAAAGACAGGCTATAAGCTATCAGCTAAACTATTGACATCTTTGGGCATGTTGAATCGGGCGGCTCAGGGTGCCTAGGAAATTCCCAGAGATCATATCAAAGCATGTTCCCCGAAGATGGAGTAGGGCTGCCTTAATGGCGGAATAAAAAAAAAAAAACGGTTATGCACACAAAATTCCACTCCCCTTTGTGGGGAGATAGGATCAATCCCTGCCTGTCTACGCAGGGAGTGTCCGCAGGAGTATCAGCCTGCGTGCGCAAAAACAAAAAAAAAAGAAAAAAAAAAAAGAGAACATGAAAAGATGAATGAATGAAAAACGTATGAATGCCACAAGAACATTGATTTTTTTTTTCTTTTAAAGTCTGACAGACAAACAGACACTGCTGAATGGGCAGGTAGTACTCACTAGTGTCCATTGATGACAGTATGTACAGGTGTCACTATCTATAGTGTCCATTGATGACAGTATGTACAGGTGTCACTATCTATAGTGTCCATTGCTGACAGTATGTACAGGTGTTACTATCTATAGTGTCCATTGCTGGCAGTGTGTACAGGTGTCACTATCTATAGTGTCCATTGCTGGCAGTGTGTACAGGTGTCACTATCTATAGTGTCAATTGCTGACAGTATGTACAGGTGTCACTATCTATAGTGTCCATTGCTGACAGTATGTACAGGTGTCACTATCTATAGTGTCCATTGCTGGCAGTGTGTACAGGTGTCACTATCTATAGTGTCCATTGCTGACAGTATGTACAGGTGTCACTATCTATAGTGTCCATTGCTGGCAGTGTGTACAGGTGTCACTATCTATAGTGTCCATTGCTGACAGTATGTACAGGTGTCACTATGCATAGTGTCCATTGCTGGCAGTGTGTACAGGTGTCGCTATGTATAGTGTCCATTGCTGGCAGTGTGTACAGGTGTCACTATCTATAGTGTCCATTGCTGACAGTATGTACAGTGTCACTATGCATAGTGTCCATTGCTGGCAGTGTGTACAGGTGTCGCTATGTATAGTGTCCATTGCTGGCAGTGTGTACATGTGTCATTATCTTACTGCCAAATCACAACGTAAGAACAGTTTACTGGCAGTTGTCATCATGTAAAAAACGAAACTCTGTAAGAATTTCCCGAGACTACAAACAGATTACAAAAAAGTCCAGATACTCGTAAATATTTATGTACCCTTCGGGAAAACAGATCGAAAAAAAAAATTCCGGAATAATCATATAGACTTGGTGACTGTAGAAGAAACACATCAATAAAAAAAAAGAAAGAAAGAAAAAAAATATTCAGACAGATTTACGAGGCTATTAGCGAAATGAAAAAGAAAACTTCAAATATTCATGCAGGCATATGTGTGACTTGTGTGAGAAACGGATCTTTAAAAAAATGTACGGATAATCGTACAGTTTTGATTACATGGATTAAAAAAAAAAAAACAAAAACAAAAAACAAACAAAAAAAACCCTCGAATATTGACGCAGCATCCGCCTTGGCTTAAGGCTGTGTCAGGCCAGTTGACATAGACTAGAGCACCAAGGTTACATCAAGATGTTGTTATGCTCTGCATAGTTATACGGGAATTGTCTTCAGTTGTGACAAGCTCCTAGCATAACATTAGCAGTCTCCAAAATCCCCCGAAGTCGGAGTGTGGCTGCCCACGTAGCGGGGTAATCAAAAACGGTGACACACGTAATGTTCTCATCCCCAGCTGATGCATTTGTACTATAGGTTTCAAGTACTTCGGCTGTTTGGATGATCCCTGGAGTCTTTTAGCCAGGGTACGACAACAACGACGACGACAACAACAACAACAACGACAACAACAACAACAATGACACAGCATGGTGTGGAAGCCCATGAAATAAAAGACACCTTTCGCGCCAAAACGTGGATCAAGATTTTAAATGGCTGCAACAAACATACGGCAAAAAGCTTTAATGTTCATACACACTTACGTGGCTGTCATGAACCGAACAGGAAAAAGGCCCAATACTCACACGGGCTTACAATGCTGTAACAAGCACAAGTACATTTATTTTTATAAGAAAAAAAAAAGGTCGCACACTCATATAGATTTTCGAGGCTGTTACGATCGGACTGGGATAAAAGAAAATTGACTATTCAAACTATACACGGGGCCGTTACATACGCATTTTTTTAAGCCTGAATATTTATGATGATTTGCATGGGTTTTACAGCAACAACAAATTGAAAACGTCCAAAGATGCAAATATGTCTTTTCGCAAAGGATCAACCACAAAAATGTGTGAATAATCACACAGATTTATCTGGCTGGCTGCTACGAACAGATTGAAGCCACCTTGCACCATAGCTGGGGGT
>JADBJO010007035.1:32500-37500 GCA_016801955.1 Conus betulinus
CCTCCTCCTCCCTGTCCTACGTCAACGACTACAACCCCCGCTACCCCTCCGACCCTTCCCCCGACGATGATGATGACGACGACGGTGTCAGCGACCTCTGGCTGGGTTCCGCCGAAACCAACCCCATGCTCATGCGCGCCAGAAAAAAACTCGCTCACTTCCGCCGGAAGTCCTGCAGCGGAACAGGAAGCGGGAGAGGCGACGAAGCGGTTCCACCCGTCGGCGTTCTTCGGGAGCCGTGGGAAGAGGCTGTACGACGGGCTGACGGAGGCGTACGCCAAGAGGTTCTTCCAGCAGGGCTTCATCGGCAGTCGGGGCAAGAGGCTGCCCTCTCGTCTGCTGGGCGCGGAGGAGGACGAGGTGGAGGAGGAGGCAGAGGACGAAGGGAAGAGGATGGCCAAGCGGTTCAACCCCAGTGTCTTCACGGGGGGTGCGGGGCAAGAGGTACCTGCCCGGGCTGGAGGCCTTGTTCTTGAGTCAGATGTACAAGAAATGTGAGTGACCCCATGGCCCCCCCCCCCCCCCCTCCTCCTCCTCCCCCACCCTCTCATTCCTCTCTCTCTCTCTTTGAGACGATCTGGCTGGCTGGCTGTCTATCTCTCTCTCTGAGTCTCTCTTTTACCCTCTGTTCTGTCTGTCTGTCTATCTGTCTGTCTGTCTGTCTCTGTCTCTCTCTCTGTCTGTCTTTGTCTGTCTCTCTGTCTATCTGTCTGTCTGTCTGTCTGTCTGTCTCTCTCTCTCTCTCTCTCTCTCTCTCTCTCTCTCTCTCTCTCTCTCTCTCTCTCTTGAACGCATGAACAAGATGGCGACGGCTGGTTTGTACTACTAGCGATTTTCGTCGTTATTCTTTGAACAAAAGAGTGTCACTGACTGTGTGTATGCTGCCATGAAGCAGTATACAATTAGTTGTATATACGGCGATACAAAGCAATATACAATTAGTTGTACAGCAATACAAAGCAATATACAATTAGTTGTACAGCAATACAAAGCTATATACAATTAGCTGTACAGCAATACAAAGCAATATACAATTAGTTGTACAGCAATACAAAGCAATATACAATTAGTTGTACAGCAATACAAGGCAATATACAATGAGTTGTACAGCAATACAAAGCAATATACAATTAGTTGTACAGCAATACAAAGCTATATACAATTAGTTGTACAGCAATACAAAGCTATATACAATTAGTTGTACAGCAATACAAAGCAATATACAATTAATTTGTACAGCAATACAAGGCAATATACAATGAGTTGTACAGCAATACAAGGCAATATACAATGAGTTGTACAGCAATACAAAGCAATATACAATGAGTTGTACAGCAATACAAGGCAATATACAATGAGTTGTACGGCAATACAAAGCAATATACAATGAGTTGTACAGCAATACAAGGCAATATGCAATGAGTTGTACAGCAATACAAAGCAATATACAATGAGTTGTACGGAAGGCATGGAGAGCCTGCATCGGAGTTCTCCATCTGTCACTTTATGGCCGACGACAATCTGGTGCGGCTGAATGTAATTACAACTACCTATACAGTGCTTGTAACGTGCTGTAACGTTGTACATGTCTGTCTGCCGCACCTTTTCGGCTTTCGCCCGTACAGCTGGAAAAACTGAACAACAACAAGAACAACAATAAACAAGATGCAAAGCATTTAAACGTACTCCCAGTTTATCTTGAATACGCGTGAGATATTCCATAGAGAAGAACACCCGTTTTGGGCCGTTACAGCCGTCATTAACGGCTATTCTGGTAACATAAAATATCGGCCATCACCTGTGACCCATAATGAACATACCTACCAATTTTTCAGAAAGATGGGACAAGTACTTTCTGAGATATTTCTTAAAGAAGAAAAACCGTTTTGGGCCATTGTAGCCATTACTAACGGAAGAAAAAAACAATAACGTTTTTGGCCGTCATAGCCGTTAGTAACGGCTATTCTGGTAAAATAAAACAGCGGGCAGGCATCATCCATGACCCATAATGAACATACCTACAAATTTTCAGAAGATCGGCCAAGACCTTTCTGACATATTCCATAAGGAAGAAAAACCGTTAGGGGCCGTTACAGCCGTAAGTAACGGATATTCTGGTAAAATAAAACATCGGGTATCATCCTCGACCCATAATGAAGATACCTACACATTTTCAGAAAGATCGGCCCAGAAGTTTTTTCTGGAGCGAGTGGAACACACTTTTGACCATGGAGGGACAGACAGACAGACAGACAGACAGACAGAGAGAGAGACAGACAGAGAGACAGACAGACAGCATTTCTTCGTTCCCATTGTAAAGTACTCCCCGTTCTAAAAGAACTGGGAATACAAAAACAAAATGAAATATGCACATTGCTTTCTTTCAACCCGACGCACGCGAGACCTGTTCGGTAATATCTTGCCAGCTGGGTCGTATACAACAGCGCAGTACAGTGTTTACAGTCAAGTGACGTCACATCAAGACCTGTCGGTAATGTCTTGCCGGCTGGGTCGTGTACAACAGCGCAGTACAGTGTTTACAGTCAAGTGACGTCACATCAAGACCTGTCGGTAATGTCTTGCCAGCTGGGCGTATACAACAGCGCAGTACAGTGTTTACAGTCAAGTGACGTCATATCAAGACCTGTCAGTGATATCCTGCCAGCTGGGTCGTATACAACAACGCAGTACAATGTTTTACGGTCAAGTGACGTCACATCCGACAAGGTCGCCATTTTGAGTTGTGTATAGGATAGGTGTCTTACTGTTGCCCTGGTGAACTGTGAGCACCGACGCTTCGGCAGAGAGAGAGAGAGAGAGAGAGAGAGAGAGAGAGAGAGAGAGAGAGAGAGAGAGAGAGAGAGAGAGAGAGAGAGGAGCGGAGGCACAGAGAGAGAGAGAGAGAGAGAAGAGAGAGAGAGAGAGGAGAGAGAGAGAGAGGAGAACAGAGAGAGGAGAGAGAGAGGTAGAGACAGAGAGGAGAGAGACAGAGAGAGAGAGGAGAGAGGTTGTAGAGGAGAGAGAGAGAGAGAGAGAGAGAGAGGGAGAGAGAGAGTGAGAGGGAGAGAAGAGAGAGAGAGAGAGAGAGGAGGAGAGGGAGAGAGAGAGAGAGAGAGGGAGAGGAGAGGAGAGGAGAGAGAGTGAGAGAGAGACGATGACACAGACAGACAGAGAGACAGAACAGAGACAGAGAGAGTGAAGTAATGTTGCATATAGCCCAGCTGACCGCAAAGAGCCATATCAGGGCTGTCACTGCGTTGAATCTGGCCGGTGGTGACTTTGAGGAAACTCCAGGACTCAGCAACCAGGAAGATAAGACACACGACTTCACGGGAAGATGAAAGTAATCAGCAAAAGATGATCTCCTCGGAGAGAGCCTCTGAAGATCGTGTAGGTCAGCCTCTACAGGTAGTGCAGTGTCAGGATGGATTATCGTGGGGAGAACTGCAAATAAATCTAAAAGAAAGACAAGGTGCAAAGCATATAAACGTACTGCCAGCTTACCTTGAACACGCGTGAGGTATTCCATAAAGAGGAAAAATCGTTTTTAGGCGTTACAGCCGTTACTAATGGCTATAACGGTAAACATCGGCCATCATTTGTGACCCATTATGAACACACCTACAATTTTTTAGAAAGATCGGCCAAGTACTTTCTTTTTTTTCCATAAAGAAGACAACCATTATAGCTGTTAGTAACGGCTATAGCGGTAAAAAATAAAACATCGGGCATAATCCGTGACCCATAGTGAACATACCTACACATTTTCACAAAGGTCCGCCAAGTGCTTTCTGAGATATTCCATAAAGAGAAAAACCGCTATGGGTAGCTATAGCCGATAGTAATGGATATAACGGTAAAATAAAACATTGGGCATTATTCTTTTTTTCTATAATGAACATACCTACAATTTTTTTTAGAAAGATTGGCTCAGTAGTTTTGTCTTGAGCGAGTGGAACACATTTTGACCACGGACGGACAGAAAGACAGACACAGACAGACACACACAGACACACATACATACACACACACACACACACACACAACCCACACACAGAGAAGAGAGAGAGAGAGAGAGAGAGAGGAGAGAGAGAGAGAGAGAGAGAGAGAGAGAGAGGAGAGCATTTCTTCGTTCCAATTGTAAAGTACTCCTGTTCTATAAGAACTGGGCGTACACAAATCACTGGCCCGCACCCGAGCGTGGCCGAGGTGAAAGCTGCAGCCACTGTACACCACGCACAAGTGAGCAAACCTACAGAACAAGAGAAAGATGTGACGAAAACAATGACTGACAAGCCGGGGGAGCTGAGATCAACCGGCAGGCAGAGGTTTCCAGAAGGAAACAGGGTGAGGTTCTTTGGGTTGCCAGACAAGGGGGGAGCTCGGACGACAGCTGTATCTGAGCGACAAGAGACACGCTGGTTACCTCCCTGACACAAGAGGAACGGGACGTGGATGGTATTAACTCAATTAAGTCACAGCCAAAGTGGACCAGTCTGTCCCTCAGATCACACAATTTTTGGCAATTTTCAAAAAAAAAATCATAAAAAAGCAACCACTTCCCCTAGGAGTATGAAACATACACCATTGGATAGAAAAAAAAAAAACAATATTTATCAAAACTGCTTACCTTCAGTGAGGAATCAACACAGTTCACATGTTGTAAGTAATCCAAAATGATACACATTTGCAAAAAAAAAAAAAACAAACTTTTTTGTGCACACTGTAATCCATTTCTTCACGTTCTCTATCCTCCCGCGCAGGTTCCATTACCCTTCTGGGCACTTGGTATGACCTTCAGAGAACAGTATATTCATGACAACTGCATAAAACACAAGAATTTGACCACAAAATGCTTGATTCACTCAGAGAATCGTGTGATCGTGTTCAAAATCGTGTGATCACGGGAACTGAGAGTAGGACAATCCAAATCCACAGAAAACTACAACAGAATACACAAATAACGATTTAGGGAAGGAAATAAAAAAAAAAAAAAAAAA
>JADBJO010007035.1:70000-92500 GCA_016801955.1 Conus betulinus
AAGAAAATTACTGGCTGTTCGCATAGAACCAAACTGATCATTTCGATCCTTATCGACTGATCACACCAGTAAAACTACAAATAAAGAACAAGTAAAATGAATCTTGCTTCCATAATGAAATAAATATACGTTCAGAACTCCAGGGTAATACTGCCTGCGACACCAAATGTATTCATCTTGTGTCCATGCTTACTTATATATTATTAAAAAAGACACCGAATCGCTTGGCGGAAATGACAACACAGAGCTCACAGCCTGCGCTGTATTTGTTTTGTGTCTATGCTGTCATATCTGCTAGGCGATTCAGTGTTTCCACACTTTCGTTTTATTTTATTTCTACTACCTTTCGCTGGCTGCTGTTGGATTCTTCTTTGAACCCTTGGTGGTGAGAACACCACAGAATTACGGACTGTGGTGTGTCTCTATTTGACACCAGGAGCACAGATACAATAAGCCGTGTCTCCCTAATGAGTTCCGATCCAGCGGACGAAAGGTCTAGGAGCAGACGATATATATAGATCTGCCTTCGAGAGGGATTGCGATGGTTCCCTCATGCAGCTAGTGAAGGGTTTTTATTTTTATAATATATATTTTCTTCATTTAAAAAAAATTACAATTCTTTGCCAAGTCATTACTATAATGATGGAAGAATTGTTAACCTGCACTTGTTTTGCCCCACTACTTAATTGCTAGGCGATTCAGTGTCGTAAGCAGCACTCGTTTGGAGTTAAGGGCGCGTACTTCATTCAACGTGGGATCAAGAGTTATCCCACGTGTTTCGCTACTTGCTGTTTTTTCGTTTTCGTTTTCATCATCTTTTTTTATACTTGCTGCTAAAACTATTTTTTTTTTATGTTAGAGTGGGTGAATAATATACTCTTTTATCTAGGATCGTGTGATCTCTCTCTCTCTCTCTCTCTCTCTCTCTCTCTCTTCCCGTACATGCGCACGCGCACGCACGCGCGCGCGCGCGCGCGTGTGTGTGTATGTGTGTGTAAAAACCGCGTATTTGGTATAGATGATCAGTTATGACGATGATGATCATCATCATCATCTTTATTGTCATCATCATCATTAGCAGTAGTAGTAGTTGTAGTGTTATTCTTCTTCTTGTCATTATCGTTGTGTATGTTATTGGTATTTCGACGCGTACATAACGACAATACACATCACACAACACTAAATAAGACAAGACAACAACCAACACTACACAAAAGCAGCACATTGCCCAGGCGACCGCTTGCGCTACATCCAAAACTTTGGCCTCCTAACCGGCCAAGTCCTCAAACCCCGCCCGTTCTCTGCCTCTCAGACAAAAAGAATTATATATAACTACAGGCATCTAAAGGCCTATGATGCTCTGCTCCCAAATCCACGCCATATTCCTTCTTAGCGCGAAACTCACGCTATAGAAGAAGACCCCCCCCCCCCCCCCCCCCCCCCCCCCCCCCCCCCCCCCCCCCCCCCCCCCCCCCCCAGTTTCAAGTGGGAAAGAGTAAGGGAGCTAAGTCTAAGCCTTCTTGCACAAAAGACTTCCTGAATTATCTCTCTTGCAAAGTCGATCTTTTTACCGGCCGTGAACACCGAATATGTTCTGTTGCCGAGGGGTGGGGATGGGGGTGGGGGGGGGGTTGTTTTGTTTTGTTTGTTTTGTTTTTTTTGTTTTTCGTGAAGTTCTTGTCTTCATGCTTACTGTTTGAAAGACACCAAATCGCCAAGCAGAAATGACAACACAGAGCACACAGACGGAAAACAAGGAGACGGAGCCTGCTCTGTGTTTGCTCTCTGTGTGCTCTGTGCTGTCATATCTACTAGGCGATTTGGTGTCGTAAGCAGCATTCGTTTGGAGTTAAGGGCATGTAATTAGTTCATCATGGGATCAAGAGTTATCCTACGTGTTTCGTTACTGGCTGTTTACTGTTTCCCTTTTCATTTACGATTTCCTGTCAGTAAAATTACGTCCTGTGAAGTGTCAGTTTTGATGACAAGATGTCACTTTCACGAGGTGTTCTGATTCTGTTCTTTATGGTAGAACTTGCAAGTGGGCAATGCCTGTTATTGTTGCCGGGTGTTATTTTCATTTTTGTTTTACTTTTTTTTTCATGTCTCCTGATAATTTTTTTTAAAAAATGTGAAAGTGAGTGAATA
The DNA here is from genome assembly GCA_016801955.1 of Conus betulinus. Lineage (NCBI taxonomy): Eukaryota > Metazoa > Mollusca > Gastropoda > Neogastropoda > Conidae > Conus > Conus betulinus. The sequence goes on from JADBJO010007035.1 coordinate 72,149, forward strand.
ATATACTCTTTTTTTATTTAGCGTCGTAACATCTCTCTCTCTCTCTCTCTCTCTCTCTCTCTCTCTCTCTCTCTCTCTCTCTCTCTGTTTTTTTTGTGTGTGTGTGTGTGGTGTGTGTGTGTGTGTGTGTGTGTGTGTGTGTGTGTGTGAAAACTACATATTGGTGTAGATTATCAGTTATGACGATGATCATCATCATAATCTTCATCGTCGTCGTCATCATCATCATCGTCAGTAGTAGTAGTAGTAGTAGTAGTAGTAGTAGTAGTGGTAGTAGTAGTATTCTTGCTGTTGTGATTATCATTCTATGTTATATTATTTTTAAGAACGCGTACACAACAACAGTACACATCACAGCATAAACCAACTAGACAACTGCAATCAACACTACACAAAAAGCGCATTGCCCAGGCGAGCGCTTGCTCTTCATCCAAACATTCCACCACGCAGCCTTGTCCCCCCCCCCCCCCCCCCCCCCCCCCCCCCCCCCCTGCCCCCCCCCCCCCCCCCAACCCCCTGCTCTCCCCCTCCCTCCACCATCCTCTGCCTCTCAATCAAAACGAATTATATATAACTACAGGCATCCAAAGGCATGTGATGCTCCCAAATCCAACCTCATATTCCTTCTTAGCGCGAACTCACGCCATACAACCCCAGAGAGTTTAACTGGGGAGAGAGTAAGGGAGCTAATTTAAGCCTTCTAGCACAAAGTACTCCCTGAATTATCTCCCTTGCAAGTCGATATTCTCTTCCGACCGTGAACAGTTCTCTTCAGTTCTGCGTTCTTGTGCACCTACCATGAATGTGAGCCAGTATACAATGCTATGCTGCTAAATAATCAAAAGAATAACTTCGCACCAATTTGTTCCCTTGTTTTTTTTTGGGGGGGGGGGGTTTCACCGATGAAACCACAATCTTCAAACACACGACCTCCCCCTTAATTGACGTCACATTTCAGGCCTTTGCACTCATCCGTGTCTCCATCTTTGCGTCAGCTGGAAGCGCGCAAATAGCCCCTTCTCTTGATTTCAGTCTGCCTGCTTGCAGCCACCTGGTTTGTGCCTTGCTGGCCATTGGAAAGAAAATGAGGAGTATCATCAGCTTTCAGACACAACAAATACTATTCTTTCGGAAGAGGCCAGTTTGGCCGTTGGTATGGATGACACGTTACTCATAGCACGCACCTTTCCCGAAGATGGGAGTATGGCTGCCTCAATGGCAGGATGGAAAAAAAAAGAAAAAAAAAAACGGTCATGCGCACGAAACTCCACTCCTGTTGTTGGGTAGATGGGATTAATTTTTACATGTCCATATAGGGAGTGTTCGCAGGAGTATCAGCCTGCGTAAGCAGAAGAGGAAGAAGATATTCTCAAAACGATCTAACTGCCTCAGTCTATAAATGCTCGAGTCCTTAAGCAAGGCCTTTTGGCATTAAGATTTGGTGTGCAACCTGCGGGGAGCTAGGTGGGAGTCATAGTATTTGGACAGGTAACATACACATACCTAAAATGTTTTCGAGCCGGAACACGTTGAGTTCCATGGAAGACAACAGACGATGCTAATGACAATATTCTCTTCTAAAGCAAAATCCAGGTAGAGGAGTAGTCAGAAGAGCGCCTTCCCCTGCCGAGAGGGAAAGAAATTGTGACTTCACAGTGTGCAGGTGTACTTGAAAGTTTGTAAAGATGCTATCAGCAGTATGGACGGATCCCGGATCAGGCATTTGATCCGGAATTGTGTCGACGGATCCATGCCAAAATTAAACGGGTCTATTCTTGGCCCGTGTTACCATCTTTCCAGCAAGTTTCACAAATCTCTTTACATCTATTTTTGCTTGTTAGTTATTATTATTGTTGTTGTTGTTGTTATTATTATTATTATTATTATTATTATTATTATTATTATTATTAATAGTATTGTTATTAATAGTATCATTTCATTGTCACATTATTAATATCATTATTATTATTATTATTATTATTATTATTAATTATTATTATTATTATTATTATTATCATACCACTCCTATTGTCATTATCATTAGTGTTTTTCTTCCTTTTATTATCATTATTATTTTTGATCTTATCATTACTGTTACCATTAATCACATCATGCATTCGTTCATTCATTCATTCATTCATTCATTCATTCATTCTTCTTCTTCTTCTTCTTCTTCCCGTGATTATTATTGATGTTGTTGTTCTTGTTCTTGTTCTTCTCATTGTTGTTGTTGTCGTCGTTGTTGTGATTATAAATGAGAATATTTCTACGGCGCCAAACTGGGCCTTCTCTTCCGATCGGTGACGATGGGATTTCCGTACGTTCACCCACAGGACATTGGACCACAGTCTCATTCGATGAAGGCCTTCTCGGGAAATGGAGACGGAGCCCATTTTAATTCCGAGGAAATTTAACCGGTACCAGTAGGATCTGGTGGAGATTCGAACCCGCAATCCTAGCATGATCAGGACTATTAACGGGGCACTCTACCACTGAGCTACTCCGGATCCCAATAAATGATTTTCTTTTTTTTTTTGTTAGCTTGTTTGTTCATTTTTCAATCGACACAATTGAACTGCATAGCTCTGCATCCTAAAAAAAAAAAGAAAAAGAAAAAAATCGTGATGTTTACTAAGAGACAGAAACGACAACATCTACGCCAAAATCTATCAGTACTCTGCATTTCTAATGAAACAAACTGAAGAAGTATACAGTCGCAAAGTGTGAGAAATAAAAATAGATAATAATCTGTCTTGATCAAAACACTTCAAGCTTTTATCTCGAAAAGTTGCAAGAAAACTATATCGACTAAAACGGACTAAGAACTTCAATTTGCATGCAATATCTATCTATCTATCTATCTATCTATCTATCTATCTATCTATCTATCTATCTATCTATCTATCTATCTATCTATCTATCTATATATATATATATATTTTTTTTTTTTTCTCCCCATTCTTATGATTGACTGATTGACTATGCCTCAACACCCATCTAGCAATAATTTGCTTGAACGGCTGATTAGCATTCACGAAACAGCTTTCAAAGCAGGGATAGGTATACCATTGTCACTGGCAGATACAAGCAGGCAGGCGTCCATCCACTGAAAGCCAACAATGAATACTGTTCAATAACTTTGCTGAATTATCTTGATCTGCCGCTTAAAACAGGCCGTACCAAGCATCCTCGCCGACACGGGGTGGGTTAATACTCTGACTGGAGTATGAAATAAAGAAAGTTTCAGGGAAAGAGAGAGGCGTACAGAATGCTCTTCCACTCCAATATGAGACTGACAGGTTAGAACGGTGTCCGCATCGATAAACAAACCGCATCACTAGAATACCACTCAGGAAGACGAGATGTGTGTGATATGTGCACTGTCACTGGGGTAGATTTTTAAAGCAGAGGATGTAGGATATTCAGAGGAAGACAAGTTGTGTGATGTGCACACTTCTGCGTACGCAGGCTGATACTCCTGCGGACACCCCCTGTACAGAAAGGCAAGGATAAATCCCATCTGTCCAACAAAGGGAGTGGTGGAGTTTGTGTGCATGACCGTTTTTTTTCTTATCCCGCCATTAAGGCAGTCATACTCCATCTTCGGGGAAGGTGCATGCTATGTGTAAACGTGTCATCCATACCAACGGCCAAACTGGCCTTCTCTTCCGAAAGTTGGTGATGGGATTTTACGTGTGTGCAAGATGTTATGAGTGCGTCACACACGGAACCTCAGTTTATAGTCTCATTCGAAGGACTGTATGGGAAATGGAGTCAGAACCAATGTTAACTCCGAGGGAAAAAATCCCTCTCTACCGAAACGGCCCGTCGGAGATTCGAACCCGCAACCCTTGGATTTCGAGTTCGACGCTCTACCACTGAGCTATTCCGGCCCTCGATATGTACACTGTCACTGGAGCAGATCTGAAAGCAGAGGATCTAAGGTACTGAAAGGACGACAAGCTGCTGTGTGAGATGTACACTGTCACTGGAGTATATTTGCAAGCAGAGGACGTATGGTATTGAAAGGAAGACAGACGATTCGGGTGGCATGTGCTCTGACACTGGAGTAGACCTGAAAGCTGACTACGTATGGCATTGCATGGACAGTCGGCTCCAAACTAGGAACAGCCACGATGTCGCCGAGACATCACGACCAGGCCAGGTAGAATATGGCAACGAGAAGGCAGACTACCTGAAACTCTCTGACGAATAATTACCATCCAGCGTCTATAGGGTAGTCTTACTTTTCCCAGGAGTTCATTCTTCTCTTGCTGTTGGTATCTCCCCCTTCTCCTCCCGGATTGTTTTATTTTTTTTTTTTCCTGTTGAGAAATAATGATTCTTGACACTTGTGTCACTTAGATGGTGACATGATACTATCTTCTGAAAACCATCTAGTAGAATATCCCTCCCCTACGTGTGTGCATGCGCGCGCGCGCGCGCGCGTGTGTGTGTGTGTGTGTGTGTGTGTGTGTGTGTTCTGATTTTTTTCAATCATCTGTACTATCTTATCAAAACAGACTGGACATGAGCGCATGGGTCTGCACAAACCTTTTTTTCAATGTGATTGTATAATGTGCTGTAGCAATACTTTCATGATCAGTGGACTCGGTTTTGCACGGTTTAATATGTGCACATGTTTGTATGTTTAGAAATGTTAAGTAAACTAAGCTAGAAGTTAGCTAGCTAAATAACTAAGCTTTTGCTTTAATGTAAAGATTTAATGGATGCCAAGGTAATGAAGATGTTAATCTTGTGAGCTAAGTTTCTTTTCTGCGTGGATGAAGTGAGACACCCCCCCCCCCCACCCACACACACACACACACACACGCGCGCGCGCACAGACGGAGAGAGAAAAAAAAAAAACCCAGAGAATTCATAGGAGGGGGGGGGGTGGGGGTGATTCTGGTGGCATTTAACAAGAATTAATTATTCTGATAGCCCTGGGGGGTGAAATGAGGCTGTGATGGAGTTAAACTTTTATTATCTCTCGTTAATAGAGAAATTACATTCGTGACCGCTGCCCTAAAAGTTAAGACATACATATTTATAGTTACAAACGTGACACTGAAAATTAAAATTACTTTCAAACAATAAAAACATGCGTGTATCACCAAATGGGGAATTCAATCTTTCTCCTTTTCGGTGGTGCAAATAAAGCACGCACTCAGCCACTCATATTATATATACATACATGTGTGCACGTCTGAGAGAGAGAGAGAGAGAGAGAGAGAGAGAGAGAGAGAGAGAGAGAGAGAGAGAGAGAGAGAGAGAGAGAGAGAGAGAGAGAGAGAGAGGTGATTATCATTACAAATCATTAAGACAAGACATATTCCAGACATTTCTATTCCTCACATGCTCCAGGACATGCACACACACACACACACACACACACACACACACACACACACACACACACACTCCAGTATCTATACTTTCCCACTTGCTCACAGACATACACACCTGCGCACATGCTTATGTCATGTCACCACCTCTTCTTACATGCTGTGTTGTTTTAAAAGCGTAATGGATTTGAACGCAAAGCTCTTTTTTTGTGCTCATCAGCTTAGCTCTGGGGACACGAAATCGTCTGCCTGATGGAAGGAGCTCAAACTGTCGTGCAAGCGTATGCCACTGTCACTAACAATCGCACGAGTCTTGTTGACCACACGCCTTTCATACAATTCACTCATACTCTCCTGTCTCTCTACCAACAATCTTACCACAGATGTTCACAACGCTATCCAAGAGTTTGCTGTATTTCAAATTAAGATTTCCATACCAGCAAATGCATCAAAAAGTCAAGACAGACTCAATAAAACTCCTGTAAAAAGTTTTAAGAATTTTGGGCTGGATATGCAGATTCCTCAATTTGCGTAGGAAATGCATTCTGGTTTGGCATTTTTTTGTATGTGGACCTGGTGTGTGTGTTGAAAGTGAGCTTATTGTCTAATATTGTGCCCAGATATTTGTATTCCTCTACCCGTTCCACTTTTTCTCCATCAATATAAAGATCAGGCACATAATTTTTCGCTTTCCTAAAATATGTGATCATCTTTTTTTTTTTTTTTGACGTTAAGCTCAAGATAATTTTCTTTACACTAGGTGCTGAAACGCTCAACTTCATCCAAATATGTTACATTAGAACTGGAAAGGTCTACAAGGGCTGTATCATCTGAATATTTTATGACTGGTGTTCCTTCTGTACCAATGCAGTCGTTGGTGTACAGAATAAAGAGGACAGGAGAAAGAACGGTACCATGACAACCAGAACTGCAGAAAGAACAGTGTTCTGTTTCATCCCGTCCATCTTCACACTCTGGCTGTATGTTACAGTGCAAGTGATCCTGAAATTTAATGGAATGGCCAATAGAACAGTTAAACAAACGATCAGGTAGCTGTCGTGGTCCTTCAGAAATAACCGAAAAATACGCTTCCGCATAGCGTAATGTACATCCATACATTCGTCCGTAGAAAATCCAAACGAATGACACAGCCAGAAGATGAGCTGGGCTGTGAATTCCAGTGTGTAAATTTGTTTATTACGTTTCTACGTTGTATCCGAGTTTTTTTTTTTTTTTTTTTTTTTTTTTTTTTTTTTTTTTTTTTTTTTTGCGTTCAATGTGCATGTGAATACAACTCATCTTGCTGAACATACTCCATGATTGTCGGATACTAACAGGAAAGCAGATCTTGGCGGTATCTCTAGATGATGGTGCCTTAGTTGTTTATGTTTGCATCGATACTAATGTTGTCACTACAATGTATCCTGAGATTTCTGTGATATAACCTATAATTATTTTCTTCAACGTTTTCAGTGTACGAGCTGACCACGGGACTGTTATTGCAATATATACATAAGCCTGTTTCTTCGAAATAAAAAAAAAAATGTAACATACCATCCCCAAAGCATCCCGTGTAGATACTTTCTGTTCCATCATCAATATGCACTGCCCAATGACTTGAACTGCACTCATATTCAAATCGTTTTAGATGAACATGTATACCAACATATAAGCTGTGCACACACATTTTACAGAAAGAGGTGGAACCCTCACACCCACCATACACCACACCTGGTGTGTGCTGTGAACTGTGGTAAATTGTTTTCATAGTCTGAGGCATTGACCAACAAGAACATGTCGTCTGTGTAGTAGTAGTAGTAGTAGTAGTAGTAGTAGTAGTAGTAGTAGTAGTAGCAGTTGTAGTTGTTGTTGTTGTTGTTGTTGGTGTCGTCATCATTTTGCTGCTAGAAATTGCTTCCGTGATTTTAACATTCTCAGTACCTTCTCTTCTTGAGCTTGTCCATATCTCTCTGCTAGCACAGTCCACACAAAGATCAATGGACAGAGAGCAGAGTTGAGTGGTATCATGAAGACAACCAGGGCTTTGTAGATGCTGTTGAAATCACTGACACCGGCTGAGGTCATCGCCAAAACCAGGCCAAATGTCAGCCAACAAACGGCGTTTGTAACTGCGATCTTTGTCCCCAAGTGGGCTGAAAGGTACACTGACCTTTTACTGGGATCCAGTTGGATTCTGTACTTTGGTAATCGACGGTGAATCACGACAAGAAACCCCACTATCATTAAGAAGAAAACGGAATTGTTAATCAAAATAACAGGAAACCATTTAAAGGTTTGGACATTATTATAATGAGGGAAGAGAGCCAGACGGCACAGACCAGACTGACCATGCAGACCCCAGTGTGACAAACCAGGAAGAAATGGTATGACTGACAACACGACTCCGACAATCCATACTACAGAGCAGACTGTGACTATAAATGGTTTATCGGGTCTTACTGATTTAGCAGGAAAACAAAGGATTATAAGGTGATCAAAAGTTATGAGCATAATCATTAACATGGACACTTTGTTGGACAATAAGCATAGGAAGCCACTTAATTTACAGATGATGCTATGAGTCCATTCCTTTTCTGCTTGGATGTACGTTCCATGCAGCATCACATCTGCTACAATACTAATGCCCACGTGACATCCCATGCATACATTAGCTAACTGCAAGTGTGCTAAAGCCCCTGCAAAGCTTCTGTCAAACATTTTACTGAAACACAATTAAAGCTACAAAGCAAGCTGAATTACCTACTATGGCAAACACACTCGTTGACCAAAAGAACAATCTGTATAAAACAGATGGAAGAAGACTTTTGCAAGAAGCAAGTATGGTGTGAGGTGCTAGACATCTTAATCTGGCTGAACGAGGGGGAAGTAGGTTATCACAGCAAAATCTGTAGTCTGATGAAAATAAGGTTTTCACGTGTACGATTTCTGACAAAGAATCCCACGGAAAGGTTTCCACTGGATTCCCTCGTATATCGACTTCAGTCAGTTGTGGAACATTTGTAAAGCCTGTAGGGTTGATGATTCGTATGACAGAAAAGGACAAATTAAGCCATTTTACCTGATACAAATACATACATAATAAAGTATTGACAATATTGAAATGCGTATTTGATAAACTCACGCGTCTGAGTCCATAATTAACGTGTGCTTCCCAAGTTGATTTGAAAAATTTGACTGAGGGGATTGTTTGCCAAATACAGTGTTCCTAGGTTTGATAAATGGAAAATGTCAGCCACCTGAAGCCTAATTAAGTGGTTATTGGACAGATCAAGGTGTTGTAAGTTGTAAAGTTCAGTGTGAGAAATATTGAAAAGGGAACATTTACACAGAATCAATCGAATCAAATATACATTTGTAACAAAAAGCGATAACAACATTCCCGTGTCTGTGGCATCCACAAAACGAAGCTCTGGGTACATTTCAGCAGGAAACGTTTTGCTACATAAGAAAGAATGACCTTGACACAGACAACTTTCCGGACAGGTCACATCACACATCAATTCGTCATCCTGCAGTGGACACTGACCCCCAGCCATCGCATAGATGGTCTCCATGAACACACACTCTGGAATCTTGACATTGATAAAACCCAGGACAGGTTTTCCTCCCACAGTCTTGTTCGTCTTCTCCATAAACACAGTCAGACAAGCCATTACACCGGGTGTAGACAGGGAGACAGTACAGCCACTCTGCTGTGCAACGATAATGACTCGCTGGACATGGCTCGTCATCTATCATCTGCTGAGTGAAGTAGCCCATGCCATCTAAGTTGATATGCAAGCGTTGTGTACTTGCAGCACTGAGAAAATGTGCGGTTTTCAGACATAATCTCTCATCAGAATCGTCAAAACAATCAGAAAATCCATTACAGATTTGACTGTCTAAAATGCACTGGCCTCTCACACACTGAAAACTAGAACATGAGGGGTGTTCACAGAATGACTCATCGCTGGCATCTAGACAGTCTTCTTTAAAGTCACACAGTAGAGTCAAATGCACATTTTTGTTACCATCATCACATGTAAACATGACACTAGCAGCCTTTTCTGCATCAAGCTTTGTAGTGTTATGGGAACACTCATGTCTGATAACACGTAGTACTGTGAGGTCGCTGTACTACCAGAATGACTGTGTTGATTACACATCAAGAATTGATGCAAGAAATGGCCGTCAGAGCGTACAGATAAAAATTGTCGAGTGTTTGTGAACATTAATGAAGTCGAGTCTGATTCAGTCAGTAAAACACAAGGAGGATACACATTAGTTTCTTGTGATTTCCCTTCACACAAGGCAAGATATACTAACATAAAACCATGGGAGGAGTTTCGAGCTTCATTGAATTAAGCACATACTCTGCTGAACTCTTAGCACCTACGTGGAACCGGAAGTGATCCACATTGTAGGCCACAGTGTTGTCAGACCACATACTAAGTCTCCTGTACGTAAAAGGTTGGGAGTGCCATCCTGTTGTAAATCCCAACAACAACAACAAAACTATGGTACGTTTCAAAGATATGCAGAGACTCTTCCTTTTCTTTCATAGTTTTTATGGAAGCGAGTCTTCCACCTCTGCCCTGGCAGCCATGTTCAGCATAGGATTTAGACTTGAAAGCCAAATTCGTTTAATCAATAGGTAGCATTTGTTACGTGAAGCCACCAACCCTTGACAGCCAGAACTGCTAAACGAACAGTGTTCTGTTTCATCTCGCCCATCCTCACACTCTGCTTTTAGGTTACAGTGCAAGTGATCCTGGAATTTAGTGTAATGGCCATCAGAGCAGTTGAACAAACCACCAGGCAGCTTCTGAGGTCCATCGCTCTCAGACATGACAGAAAAATATGCTTTAATATAGCGAGTGGTTTCGCATTTACACTGTTGTCTAGGGATAATTCGAGCAAATGATACCAACAGAAGATGAGCGGGATCGTTAAATCCGGTGTGAACTGTTGTAACACATTTCCCGGCCGTCTTTGGTTTCCGCAAGTGAACTGAATAGAAATGCAATGGGATGTGTCGAGGATAAACCATGATAGTAGATGCTTAGAAGTAAGGCAGTTCTTGGTGCTATTTCCAGATCATGATGTCTGCAACAATAATCACGCCTCAAGGTTGCAAGTTCTGTCAAAACAATATATCCGGAGTGGTCCGTGATGTGTTTCACAATAAAGTTAGATTTTGTCATGTTTTCAATAGACAAACTTACCTTGGGATTATTTTTGCTAAATAGACGCAAGTCATATTTTCCTGCATCAAATATCAATTCTTGCAAAGAATGCGATGTGCAGCTAACAAATGATCCATATAACATGCTGTCTGCTATATAGCTAATACCTACATTCCATTGACTGGAACTGCACTCATATTCTAAGCGTTTCAGATGAACCCGGAGACCACAACGCATGGCCTGTACAGACATTTTACAGTAAAAGGTGGTCCCCTCACACACCCCATACACCACACCCTCAGGTGCTGCAAACTCTGGTAAATTGTTTTCACAGTCTGATGCATTGACCCGCATGAACATGTCATCTGTGTAGTTCTGGTTCAGGAAATAGTCCCACCCCTGGGCAGATGGTACTAATACTTCTTTTATCAATAGCAGGTTTTCTACTTAGAAGGTTTGTCCTCGTTCCATCTGTGAACGTGACAACATCAGTTTACACCTGTGGATTTGTATGGATGCATGTGTGCTGTTACAAATGTCAGATTTAGATTTCTTGAATTCTGTTGTCTGAATTAAATGTGAAAACTGTTCAAAACATGGAATTCTGTTGTCTGAATTAAATGCGGAAATTGTTCAAAACATGGAATACAAACAATGTGACTCGATAGCGGCCTGACACTTGACACTTCCCAGTGGTGAAGAAAAGACACGAAACAAACAAAATCACTGCGATTATACGGCGTAACTAAACTTGTATTATTTGCATAAATTATGCTGTTGTTGAAATGCATATGAAAAATGCACAAACCCAACTTCGTGTGTGTGCGTGTGCGCGCGCGCGCGCGCGCGCGCGCGCGCGCGCGTATGTGTGTGTGTGTGTGTGTGTGTGTGTGTGTGTGTGCGTGCGTGCGTGCGTGCGTGCGTGCGTAAGTGCATGCGTGTGCGTGTGTGTGTGTGTGTGTGTGTGTGTGTGAATGTGTGTGTGTGTGTGCGTGAGTGTGTGTGTGTGTGTGTGTGTGTGTGTGTGTGTGTGTGTGTACTTGTGTGTGTGTGTGTGTGTGTGTGTGTGTGTGTGTGTGTGTGTGTGTGTGTGTTTGAGATAGATTCAGATTCAGATCCAAATACTTTATTGATATGACAGTCCAGGACTCCTAATGAAGGGGTGTGGGAACAAGCAAAGCACAATAGTTATATTCATAGAATTAAGCTACGGAACAAAACAAGAATGATTTGAAGGCAATTTGAAGAAATATAAAAAGTCTCAGTACTTTAACAATTTGAACAAAAACAATGAAATAAAGTCAACAGGTTAAGAAGACGTATCTGCACAGAATAGCTCAGTTTAATCCAAGATGGTTGTCTGTAATGTTTGGGCTTAATAAATTTTTCTCTTGTGCTCATGAGATCTGTGCGGTACAGGACGAACTGTAATTCGGTTCCATATTATTCTTTAATAAAAGGTCAAACAAATTACAATTATCACATGTTCGATTTCTCAAATTATGGATGGCTACTGCACATATTTCTAATGTGAATTCTGCGGTTCCATGTTTGTGGTACTTTTCTATGTCTACGGTTAAGTACGTTTTCACCCCAGCAAACTAAATTCCAAATTCAAACAAACAAACGCACACTCAGTTTCTGAATAAATAAGTTCATTTGGAGTCCATCTGTCTATACCTAGAAACCTTTTAAGATTAAAAAAATAAATTAACATAATCACAATGCACATCCACTTTCTCTACTCCCCATAGCTCAGAGCTGTACTTTTGGACTGGTTGAACCTGAGTATTAAAGAGTTTGAAAAATGTACGTAAATGAAAAATTATTAAGAATGTGTACGATGCAAAGCAAGCATTTTCGCCTCATTCGAAAGGTCTTTACACACACCGACAAAACCCAAGCGTGTTGATAATGATATACCTAAATGTTTATAAGTATGGTCAACTGGCATGTTAATATTATCGTACGCGCACCTTTCCCTTCCACTTAAATGCCCACATTTACGCAGTACTATGATATTTGTTTTTGCACATCGACTTTCAACTGCACTGATCTAGCTGCTCAGTGCACGCTATTTTACTGTGTTTATAACCCTGTCACAGTTTCAGACATCAAAAACAACATCATCGGCTAACAGAAGGATAAACAATCCAAAAGCGTCGAATCACAATAAAGCGCCATGTTTACAATTTCTGTACATTAAGAGCTAACTGATTAATAAACAAAGAAAATGGGATAGGGTTGCATGCATCTCCATGCTCGACTCCACTCAAATAATGATATAGTCAGTACGTTGTGCACCACAACAAACTCTGGCTCTGACTCTATCATAGATATCTGTAAAACATTTATAGAATTTACATTCAACGCTACTTTGTTTTAATCAAAACGGGTCCAAGGAGATTTTCTACTAATGGAGTCAAACGCTTTTTTTGAAATCTATAGAAGCTAAGTATACTTTCTATTATAAGAACACTGCGTCTGTATAAGCGCAAACAAAGTAAGCATGTGGTCAATTGTTGAGTGACCCTTTTCTAGAGCCTGCATGATGATCACATGTGATATTATTTTCCTCTATCCATTCTTGCGGTCTGTCATCAATCATCATCCCAAAGAGTTTAGTGCAATGTAATTGTTAGGATCATCAACATCACCCTTGTTTAAAAATGACGAAATAACTGATTCAGTTCAATTTTCTGGGATTGTACAGTTAGCAAATAATATATTTAACAATTTCAGAAAGGATTGCATTACCTGATCAGAAGAACTTTTAAATAAGTCACCAATAATGCAGTCAGGGCCAGCTTCTTTGTGCTAATAATACATCTGTTGGTGTAAGTGGCCGGTTCACACAACTGTCATTGTATACATCAAGTGCTTCATTAATACACACATTACTAATATCAGTCTGTCGCGGAATGGAAATTCCGAAACCATGTATCAATAGCGATATTTTTCCTGGGCTGTTTTCTTTTGAAGGGCATGCTCTGTATAGAACCCCCAAATTCCTTTTGGCTGTTTATAGACCATACAAGTCTTTGAAGTAAAGCATCGCTGAGCCAGGTGCTAACAGTGTATATTTCTTGGTCACCAGTCGTAGACGAGATATTTTGCTCATGGGTTATCTTCCCCCTTACCTCCCTTGATCGATTGATCTCAATTTTCTTGTGTAAACTCTTTAAATTATGTATACCTCAGAACCTACATAGTTGTATATACATCGCTGAAGTCACAAAAAATAATGTATTCTATTCATACCAACCGTGTTGAGCTGGGAAGCCCATATTTTCTCTAAAACTAGTTTTTTGCACAAGTATTCTTGGCGACATTTTGAATTGTCCGACGAACAAACCGTAAATAATTCTTGATTTCACAAAAAGTATGAGGGAATCCAAAGAATTCATGAACGCGCATTGAAAGTAAAGTCCATAAGCTCTCATTTTGTATATCGCATGCCAGTGATCTCTTTCTGTACAAGCTTGCGACTATACGAAATGACTGATGGCGCCGGTCCCTTGAGCAAGTCGCATTCTTTGTTGATTGCTTGAGTTTTGATCTAAATTGTCCTTCTATGAAATTCAGACTTCCCAATCGACATCTTTTTAATGACTCCATTTCTATGATAGAAGCAACCGAAAATATATAAAAATTATCATCCGATGGACCATTTCAACAGAATAACATTTCATCGAAGATCGTGTTAGAAGCACATGGCGACGGTATGTGTGTGATGAAAGAGAGTTGTGTTTCCGATCAAATTTTAAACACAAAGTTCTCCGCGCAGACGGCATCTTGGATAATAATAAAATTTATATGTATAAAAAGAACGAAATGCCAGCCATTCATTCATTACAACATTATTTCGTGCTGTTTGGTATTTTTCATCGAAATAGAGAAAAATATGACGTAAACTCGTTAAAAATTGGTTCATTCTCGGATTTTCATCACCAATAATTTTCCACAGTCACAGAATTGTCAAATATGACTTATTGCTTTTTATTTCTTGGGTTCCAAGGTCTTCATCAATATCAAATATGTTTGAATACTTTGAACGGACGGCAAGCTAGACAACACAGAAGCTGTGACAGATAGCACAAATTTGTGTCGGTTCCCGTCTCGCGAGGCTGTTTTGACTGCAGCAGTGTGTTGTTGGTTGGGCAGTCAGGCTCGTGCTGCATATACGGAGGCGCAGTGTGTGTGAGAGAGCAGTGTCCCGCAGTGTTCCCTAGAGAGTGTGTCCCGAGAGAGTGCTCAGTGCGCTGAGTGCTGAGAGAGAGAGAGAGAGAGAGAGAGGGAGGGAGAGAGAGAGCTCCCAGGGCTGCGTTCCTGTTTGAGCTCCTTGCCATGAAAAGAAAATAAAGAGAAAAACTCCACGTCGTCCTCTTTATCTTCTTGACTGGCTGCTGTCCCTTGGTTCCTACACACATCACCATCTGCCTGTCTTCACCTGCACACCCCTTATCCCACCACACCATCACATGCGTAAGCATTTTTGTCCACTGTTCTTAATGTGCGAGGACTGATTCATAATAACTTCATAGAATCATATTCTTTACCACACCAGTTACAGATTGTTTTGCTGCTGTTAATACTTAACTATACATCTTCTCATACAGTTTGTGTATCCTTTCATGCAATCATTAAACATGATAAGTGCGCAATTGATATATATATATATATATATATATATATATATATATATATATATATATATATATATATATATATATATACTGTGATGTGTCTCTATCTGACGCCAAGAGCACAGACACAATCAGCCGTGTCTCCCTGATGAGTCCGATCCAGCGGACGAGGCCTTGGAGCAGGCGATACATATAGATCTGGTTTCGAGAGGGGATTGCGATAGTTTCCTCATGCAGCTAGTGTAGGGTTTTCATATTTATGATATACATTTTCCCATTTACTTCATCTTCAATTTTTTTTCTCTCAATTTCAAATTTTTGCCAAGTCATTACCGTAATGTTGGAGGAATTGTTAACCTGCACTTGGTTTCCCCCACTACTTAATTGTTCAGCATTATATTGTTTGGTCAATCAGTGGGTGATTGCATCTCTTAGGAGATCCAATGAAAGGTGGTTCTGCACAATTATTAGCCGCTGACAATGCTTGGGTTATTGAACAGCAGAGCTGACCACTCAGACTGTTCCATATCTTTTGATCTCCCTTGCAGCCTTAAATGGATCCTCAAGCATAGGCTCAAAGATTGCCTCTTACATTTTATACTGTTTGCGTAATGTTTTTTAGTTTTCAACAAGTTTTTTCCTCTCCACACTTTCGTTTTGTTTATTTCTACCACCTTTCGCTGGCTGCTTTGGGGGGTGCTGTTGGATTCTTTTTCGAAACCTTGGCGGTCGGAGCACCACAGAATTATGGACTGTGGTGTGTCTCTATCTCACGCCAAGAGCACAGACGCAATCAGCCACGTGTCTGTGAGAAGACAATAATAACAAACTTACAGTAGCATCTATGTTAGTACCAATTTAATCATACATAACGCATCGCGAAACAAACTAGCATATCCATCATTCCAAACGAATTTTTCAGTAGAATGTTTGTCTATATTGCATATACAATATTTCATTTAGGAAGAGGAACAAAACGGGAAGTATGTGAATAGTCGGAAATCTATGCGTTCTAATAGATTCAGATGATTTAAATCATACTACAGAGCAACAAATTCTTTAGGAAATATGAAAATAATTGATAATGCTACAACCACTGTCAGAAACGTAAGAGTAATGACATTAAAGGTATCATTCACACACGCCATTAAGAATTCACAGATCTACATCAGTGCATGCATTCTATAGCATTTTCACAAAAATTATTCAATGCGCAGTCAGAAAGGTGTGACGTTGTACTGAGATGGTGGCAGTGCAAACTGTTCATCAAAAACATCATCTATAGACATATCTTAGAAAGTGTTAGACGTTCTGCTATTGAAATCACTACTTAATTTGACATAAACATTTCTAGGCAACAATTAATCAATGAGACATTCTTTGAGAGAGATACAGATGTTTATATATATATATTTTGACTGGGGGCGTCGGTGGTGGTGCGGGGTTTGAGATATATATACATATATTAAAAAAAAGAAAACTATATAAATAATTTTTCAATAATATATATAATTATAAACAGCGCTTGCTCTTATGTCTTAGATTGTAGAAATAGGGGGGGGGTGATAAGCCCTCGTATCTGCAGTGGTAGATAATTCTGCCTGACTAAACAGCATGTGCTTGAGTGGGTGAGTCGGGAAATAATAAATGCCTCTCAAAACGAACTTTCAGCAAGCTTATATATATATAACCCCCCCTCCCCTTAGCATTATTTATCAATCCATCTTAACCACAACCGTCACATATACCACACCACTTTTGCCTCACTCCTCCCCTCCCTCCACGCACCCCCCCCCCCCCCCCCCCCCTTCCTATAATCCCCTCTGTCATTTCCTTCTGGCGGCCATTCTCCACGTGGACATCAGATAAGTCTCTCTTCGTTCTTTGTTTGTACTGTCCTAAATGTTTAAATGTGATCTATTTTTTTGCTTGAAGAAGACCCAAGAGGTCGAAATGCATCGTGTCTTGTTCAGTGCTTTGTTTGTCTATGTCTTTGGCGGTAACTACCCCCCTCTCTCTCTCAGTTTTGCTTCGTTCTCCGCCATCAGTCGCTCCATTTTGAAAATTCAGTATCAAATCGGTCTTTGGGCTTCAAATCATTATTAATTCTTATTCATTTGTTCATACACTCTGCAACATCTTTAATACATCTATTGAAAACATTCAAGGCTTCGTTTATATTGACATCAATGAGACCGACTGCATTGCTAATTTTTCTCATGATTCGGTTGCGAAGCAATGCTATTTATGAATATATCAGCATAATCTTCATACACTCATATTCTTCACACATAACTCAGAGTGCCTTCGTATAACTCAGAGTGCCTTCGTAGTTTAGGCAGACAACTAGTAAAGTTGTGAGAATTGACCATTTTGTCTGCAGCGTATGCATTTTTTAGCGAATCTGTATCTGCGCATCACGATAACACATGTCTTCATTGAATCGATCATTTCAAACTTGCAGTATAATACATTATCAATTATCAAGTTTTAAACATAAATGGGAGCAAACATCACTAGATGCTTTACATCATTTGTGACCATCAGAATAATTGTCTATGGATATTTCGTCGATAATAATCAACTGTAATTAATTACTAATCGTGGAGACAATTGATCAACATTAAGAATCATCTATTGATTATCACTAAATCATAAGCGTTCTTCAGAAGACTCCGGTTGGTTTAATCCTCAATCGTTTCTTATCTTCAACTGTACAATTTAAATGGTTATTGCTCAGAAGTCATTATTGGCTATCTTCCCTTAAAGGTTATTTTCGTCAACTGTCAATAACCAACGATTCATACCCCCTGATCGAAATCTTTTAATGATTTCATTTGAATGATAAACACAACTGAAAAATGTGTAAACATAATTATTCAGCAGTCTGTTTCAACAGGGTATTGAAAAAAAAGTCGTATGAAAAGCTCATGTCGACATCCAGGCCATGACAAAAGCCGTTGTCTTTTGTGTCAAATTTTATAAAGTTTTCCGCTCACAAACGGTCTTGGATAATCAATTTATATATGTTAAAAGAGTGACATGCATGTAATTCAGTCATACAATTACTTCATGTTGTTTGACATTCATTATCGCAATAAAAACATATGACACAGACTCGTTAAAAATGGGTTAATTCTCGGACTTAAATCACTGATAATTAAATACCCACAACAAAATTATCACATGTTGCATGCTTCATTTTATTTATTGGTGTGTGAGGTTTTCACCAACAGTAAATATGCTTGAATGCTTTGAACAAAGAACGAGCCGAACAACACAGGAGCTGTGACAGATAGCACAACTTTCTGTCAGCTCATGCCTCACAAGGCCTGTTTTCTTTTTATGTGGCACCATGTTGCTTGCTTTGCGGTCCGACTCTCCACTGTATAAGTGACGCGCTCTTAGCCTGAGGGAGTGGGTGTCTTCCTGAGGGTCTTGGAAGCGAAATTAAAGTGTTCTGTTAGGCTGGCTGTTGTTTCTTGTTTCGCGAACCTACCATCATCTGCTTGTCTGTCTTCACCTACACTCCTTACGACTCCACACCATCACAACAGTATAATGGTCCAACCATTTTGACAAGAAAAATAAACAATTGCAAAACGATGCAATCATATCAGTAATTTACAGCAGAGTTTAGCTCAAACTTGGAGCTCTGGTACTGTAATTTTCAAATAATTGTGTTCAATAAAGTTTAGTTATATGATCAATATACATATGGGCATAAGCTGGGCTATGAAAGAGACAAAGTGCTTTTCGATATTATGGCAGTGATTCAGATTTGAGTGGCCATTGCACAATTGTCTCCCATAAGCTGGTCACTGGGTCGCTGATTACTGTGCTATGGTTGAAGCAGGTAGGAGCAAATAGTCTTCTGCTATGGAAGATTGTAATGGGCAAAGCGTGCTCAGTTACTTTTTAGTCTGCGAAGCAAATACACTTTCCCCGACGTTTTATTGATCATTTTTGCCCTATAGCATACAAGACAAATATCGTGTCGGAGATAAAACAGCCTGATCTTTAAAAAAAAAAAATCACTTTATTCCTCAGGAATCTTTTCAGCATCCTCTCCCTATTGTTTGAGGCAGTTGTTCAATTCCCAGCAAACACTCTCCAATTATATTCATTAGAGACACTCCTCGACAATTGTCAAGATTATCAACATTTCCAGTCTTATGCAGAGGTACAATGTCCTGGCGGGAAACTCTGGGAGTGAAATGTAGGGCCGATTTAAAAAAGCGAGATTTAGACGTTCAACTGAAATATTAGGCCACACGAAAACAGCACATAAATCCCTGACCTTTTCTTGTCGATGATTGAACGCTGAGGTACGTGATTAGTGAGAAAAACTGACTGTTTTGTGGGACAGGTGTGCTCCCGATACGTCCGGCTGACCGGGAGCTTTCAGACAAGAGGAAAGGGCACTTGGCCTGGGCCGAGGTGATAGTTGATTCTCAATATTGGGGGGTTGAAAAAGGAAAACCTAGTTTTCCGTAAGACCAGAGAGTAGTCGAGATTGATTCTCTATGGGTAAGCTGCCACTTGGGGAATAACAAATACATAAAAAGAAATTAAATTGTATCAATAACTACATGTAAACAATTGACGCAATGAACAAAATAATGATAATACTAACAGTAAATAAATAAATAGATAAATATGATGACATTGTGTACTGAGAAGCATTATGATACCACGTGACTGGTTTAAAAGAAATAAGTATTCTTTTTTTTAAGATTACTACTTTTTCTTAGTATTTCACTCTGTATCCCCGAAGTAGAGGTAGGGATGTGCTGAAAACAGAATACTATTCATGTGTGAATATACTGATTATGTTATGGTGTCTTGTTATATACTGTCTGAAAATAAGTTATTAATTCACATTTACACATTTCACAGCTAACGTTAGGACATGCAGTTTCTTTCCAGACAACCTCAGCCGCATTGAATCCTGCTACCAAGCTCTTGAAGACTGAATTCCTGCAGGGGGAAGTTTTCTACCACAGAATGTTTTTTTCTACTGCAACTGTTTAAAATTTAAAAAGAAGAACGAGAAATTTCATACCTGTATGTTTTTTTAAATAAAAAAAGAAACAGGGTTTGAATAATGATTAACATAGAATTTAGTTTAAAAAGTTATTATGTGTATGTTTCACGCATTGTGAAACTCTT
>JADBJO010007035.1:97500-100000 GCA_016801955.1 Conus betulinus
CCCAAAGATACAGACATACCCAAAACCATTGGAACAACGCAGTGTTTTTTAATATATGTGTGACCCAATATTGCATCTTGTTGTTTCTACTTTTTAAATCAAAAAGCATATCATAGGCTTTTCTGGAGTACCTTGTCAGTGGTTGCCTGCGTAGTCTGAACCAGAACTGAATACATCTCGTTGCTGAAGTAATATATAACGGAAAACGCCCCAATTCTCCATATACCATATCATTAGGTGTAAATGGAGGGACGTTCAGCAATACTTGCAATCCTGCAAATGAACTTTTTCGACAGATTTTCGTGGTTTGAACCCCTATAGTTCCAACCCGTATAAAAGAGAAGGTACTACCTGAGCATAAAAATCCCTAAAGACCAGCTTAGGTGAAAAAGTAGCTGAGTGTTCTTAACACTTTCAGAACTTCTATGATAGCTTTCTTACCGCGAATGCAATGATCGTGGCCAGTATTAACAAACTAAGCTTTGTTGAAAAAGTAACACCTAGGTATTTATAAGAATTTACAACTTCTAACTGCTTATCACCAAAAGCCAACATTCCTTTATACTTAAATAGCCACCTTTCCGAAAAAAAAAACACAATGACTTTTTTTCTAAATTAGCTTTTAAACATAATCTTTGAGCACACTCACATAGGCCATTAAGTTGATTTTGCAGACCAGCTATTAAAGACGACATGAAAGCGATGTCATCAGCATATAACAGCATGAAAATGTTCTACATCGTTAGGGATGAATTGCATTCAATGCTTGCCACGTGAAAACATGCTGCGTAGAAGCTGGTTAATGAATATAGAAAATAAGGCAGGACTAAGACAGCAACCCTGTTTTAGACCTTGCAAACATTAAAAAATAATCAGTGTAAGAATTACCATATCTGACACATGATTTAATGGTGCTGTACATACTTTTCAAAATGTTAAACAGGTTTCATTTAACGCCATTCGTGAGTATTATTTTGAACAAAAGACCATGCTGTAGCATATTGAACGCCTTTATGAAATCGATAAATGCTACATAAAATTCATTGTTCCTTGATAAGTATTTTTTCTATGCTAGCATACAAAGTGAAAATGTGATCATTGGTGTATAAGATTTTCCAAACCCAGTTTGAGCATCAGAAATAACTTCATTGGTTTCAGCCCAGGAAATAAGCAACTTATTCAAAATGTGGGTTAAAATCTTACACAGATAACTAATCAAGGAAACGCCACGATAATTGTTGGTATCGTTCACATCACCTTTCTTATACAACAGAATATTTATTGATTTAGTCCATTCTACAGGGAATACACCACTCTGAAACGTTTATTGAAGTATTTGACTAGAAAGGGCACTATCAAATCTCCTAAGGCCTTTATGACTTCACTTATCAAAGAATCAGGGCCGGCTGTTTTGGCACACTTAAGACGCTGGATGGCTTTCTTCACTTCCTCTACTGTAATTTCAGCGTCCAGAGTAAGGTCAAATGCCATATCAGAGACATCCAGTTTTGGATGGTTCACACTTTGGACAAAACCAAGGTTTAACAAGCGTTCAAAATGGTTAAACCACTGATCCTGTGAAATTCTATTACATGTGTGGGAACGACTGCGATACGTATTGACTTTAGACCAAAAGGCCTGAGAATCATCTGCTACTTGCATTAAGCAATTAATGCGCTCAGTTTAAAAAACTACGTTTCTTCATGTACTTAAGTTGATAATATTCTCTCCTCATTTGTACATAGGCACATGTATCAGTTGGAGAGAGAGAGATGGAAACGGAAACGGAATGTTTATTCATGCACAGGCCATTGCCCCTCATGAAGGGTACATGACTCCTAAACACAAATGCATAATTGACAACATATTTAGTATCTAATCAAGAAACCAGAACAACAAAACGCAACTTGAATGCTTTGTAAAGATAAGTGGACAGTGTGTTTCATAATTTGTTTATGCTTTGTTGCCATAAGCAAGGTAAGTCTAAATTTATTTGGATCTGCATATAATTTACTAGGTATATACTGTGTTCTTAAGTCACTCAAAACCAGGACAACATAAGACAAAATGAACATCATCTTCGTTTTTCATTTTTACAAAGCGGACATTTTCAATCAGCATTACTATGTGTTTTGTAATGTAAACAATGTTGCGCTACTTCAGAAATGCCAAATCGAAACCTCGTCATACATACCTTAAATGCCTATCTAAATTCATCAGTATTTTTTTTTTACCTCAGGCACCTTGCAAAACGTTCTGTTAACATAAAACATTTCACTATCACTAATATGAGAGTCTCACTCTTGCCATCACATAAACTTAATCGTTCTCTGAAAACTTGCAGAAATCTCTTTTTTCCCCTCAATACCTTGGGTAAGCCATACATATCCAAAACCAACATATATAGTTTACAGCGAACATTTGTAACCCAATTTTTGTTTCCATGTATATCTAAATCATACAACATTTTGTAAGCCTTATGGGGTAGTCTAAATTCCCC
>JADBJO010007035.1:102500-120857 GCA_016801955.1 Conus betulinus
ATCCCCTTGTTTGACTCTACATGTGCAGTTAATGTAAACTGTAAGCATGGAACCACATCTAATTCATTATCTAAAAACATCATAATCTAAACATTATACATCGATTTTAAAAGCACTGGGTATCTTCCCTTGTAGGCCGTGTTTATGCAAAATAATCCATAACTTTTCTCTGCACACAGTATCAAAAGCTTTGCGAAAATCTATAAATGCTACATACAATTTCCTGTGTCTCACAAGTTGCTTTTGTACCATAGCATAGAGAGTGACTATGTGATCTGCTGTACAGTAACCCTCCCTGAATCCAGCTTGGTCTTCACCAACAATTCCCTTGTCGTCAATCCAGTTTGAAATGCGCTTGTTCAATACAAAACTATACAACTTACTACAAATGTTGAGAAGAGAAATGCCTCTATAATTGTCTGGAACATTCACATCGCCCACTTTTTGTGCAGAGGCTGAATAATGGACAATGACCTCTCGTCAGGGCAGGAAAAAGCCCATGATCAAAAAGATAGTTTAAAAAAATTAACAAGGAAAGGCAATATTTGTTCAATGCTATTTTTTGTAAAATTCCCCAAAGAGTCCATCCGGGCCGGGTGCCTTCCGAGATTTAAGTGCTTGCACAGCAGCTCGAATTTCATCTGCTGTTATTGATCATGAGCGCATCACATTCGATGGTTAACGCGTGTTATCAAGAGGAAACTGAATCGTCGTCACAGTTAAGTGTGTAATTATCGCCATCATCACAAGAGAGAGAGAGAGAGAGAGAGAGAGAGAGAGAGAGAGAGTGAGAGAGAGAGGAGGACGAGAGAGAGAAGACGAGAGCACCCGAGAGGGAGATTGAGAGAGAGCTGTATTACCAGGTCTTTGACGAGGAGAGGAGGGGGGAGAGAGGAGAGAGGGAGAAGACTGAGAGGATTCGATATTTCATTTGTCAGAGATGAGAAGAGACTTGAGGAGGACAGAAGAACTTGGGAGAGAGAATTGATACTTCTTAAGAGAGGGGAGATGGACGAGAGAGAGAAGGGAGAGGAGTCTGACTCGACCTCTGAGAGAGAGACACATGGAACCACCGCTATATCTAACTGGAAAAAAAAACAATTTGTCCGCACTTCATTATAAGTAGTACAGTGGAACAGAAAGTGTTCTTCATTATCAATAATATGTCTACATGCAGGACAAGGAGATTCTGTGGATGCTTCACATTCAAACCATCTTTTGTTCGCATTAAAACCTAAAGTTCTCAACCTAAATCTTGCGTAATTTATTCTGTGCCATTGATCTGTTATGACATTGAGAAACTTTTCAGAATGAAACACATTTTTAAATGAGAAACACCAGCGATATTTTTCTTTACTTTCCATATCTGAGTGTGCCAATTCTGTTTGCAAGAACACATAAGACTGTCTTTAAATTCCGCACTGAACTGTTGCTCATGTCCTACTTCCTGGGTCATCCACACTATTCCAAAACCCTGTTCTGAAAGGCTTTTCTTTACTTTGTGTGCCCAGTTTTCTTTATCTTTTTTTTCCATTTCTAGAAGCATCATATCATAGGCTTGCCTGCTCAAACGGGACTGTGGTAGCTTCAAGATCTTCAAACCAGTACTTAATGCATTTCACAAATGTACTTATATACAAAGGGTATCTGCCCTTTGTATAACGAGAGAGAGAGAGAGAGAGAGAGAGAGAGAGAGAGAGAGAGAGAGAGAGAGAGAGAGAGAGAGAGAGAGAGAGAGATGGATGAAAACATCCAATGGCAAACAATTTGATGTCTGTCTGGCAGTCATACGCATCAGATGTGACTAAATGCCCGTGATACAAGTCGTGCGACTGTTTTAAGACAAAACAAAACAAACAAAAAAATTGACGGCACTGTAGCAAACATGGTAGACTCCAAGACCTCGAACACATTTGTTTTCAACGGCATGGAACTAAACAAGTTCAGCATGAACAGAAAAGTCAGTTTTGGAAAAACCGCCCCCCCCCCCCCCCCCTCCCCCCGCGCGCCACGATAGCTTTTGCTGTTTACTATTATAACAGACAACCTCTTAGTTATGCAGGAGCAGAGGGAAACAGAACATGGGCAGATGCAGAGACATACAGAATTCTGAAACCGAACAAACCCATTTGAAATTTAAATGGGAAACGCATCTCTAGAAACACAAGCCTTGTGTGTTATGTGCACATTTTTCACTAAGACCTGGGTTCCCGAAAATAAGTTCAGTTGTAAGGAAATATAAACCAACGAATGAATAAACAAGTAATATATAAATAAACAGATAAACAAGCAAATACATAGATAAATATATGAATACACATAGTGATTTATAGACACTCATATTTTACTTTTGCAGGCTAGATACATGTCACACACACTTCAAACATTGCACAGGACATAAATCAACAGTTGTTTATGATTTACGGCACGTGCACGTGATAAACGGTGAGAGAGAGAGAGAGAGAGAGAGAGAGAGAGAGAGAGAGAGAGAGAGAGAGAGAGAGTGAGAGGAGTGTGTGTGTGTGTGTGTGTGTGTGTGTGTGTGTGTGTGTGTGTGTGTGTGCGTGCGTGCGTGCGTGCGTGCGTGCGTACAAACATTGCACATGGCATAAACCAACAGTTGTCATTGATTTACGGCACGCGCACATGGTGAACGGTGGGGAAAGAGAGAGAGAGAGAGAGAGAGAGAGAGAGAGAGAGAGAGAGAGAGAGAGAGAGAGAGAGAGAGAGCGAGAGAGAGAGAGCGTGTGTGCGAGATGCGTGCCTGTGTGCGTGCATGCGTGCGTTGTGCGTGCGTGCGTGCGTGCGTGTGTTTGTGTGTGTGTGTGATAAGCACAGCAGTATTTGTC
The DNA here is from genome assembly GCA_016801955.1 of Conus betulinus. Classification (NCBI taxonomy): domain Eukaryota; kingdom Metazoa; phylum Mollusca; class Gastropoda; order Neogastropoda; family Conidae; genus Conus; species Conus betulinus. The sequence goes on from JADBJO010007035.1 coordinate 105,350, forward strand.
CACTCATCGCGATCGGCTTAGTCCAGACCAGCCGCCACGTCTGGCAGTGACCGTGACCCGGCCTATCTCTCCCATCTGAGATGTAAAGGCCAGACTTGTGAAATGATTTCTTTGCGCTTGGACAGTTGATTAACAAGTTGTCTTCACTTGGTGTTTCTCCACATACACATTATAAACAGGAAAACAGAATTCAGATCCAATACATTTAAACGCGGCCTCTGCATTCATCTTCTTGTCTCTATCTAGACAGTGAACCAAGGTAATTGCCTCTTAAAACTATTGGTTTGGTTCTGGTCATGAGCAGTTTCTGAAAATTTCATCTGATGCTTCATTTCGAGCTACCCCTCTTCCTATACGATTGACGCTTTCATTTGTGGAAATACCTTAATAATAGGCCTCATCCCAAAAGTGACTGTGGTGCACATAATGGTTAACAGATGTATCATCTGTTTATTTTCTACGGTCTCCTCTACACGACGTTTTGAATACGGCAACGGAGTTGTATTATGAATTGATTTAAAATCAACACATGCCACGATCTGGCATATATTTACGGGAAAATGTATAGAATGATTTTAGACAGGAAAGTAGCCAACTCAGTGCTACAAAGAATGAAAATTTCCTGCCAAAGCAACATATTTATTTTTCTGCCAGCAAATCAGACGTTATGTAACTGCATACTGCTCTACTATAATCTAGTATGGGTCCATTCGTTGGAGAAAAAAAAAGTGTGTGTATGTGTGTGTGTGTGTGTGGGGGGATTAAAAAAAACACCTACCTGATATTGATTTTCATATGAACACATTCAGCCTTTTTAAAGTACATTTTGTGAATCCACTCAAACATAGACACAGATACACATAGACACACACCGGCACACAGAGGGGTATGGGTGGGTGGGGGGGATATAATACACAGCCATGTATTCTAGTCACAGAACTTTGCTAAATATGGGAAAACTACTGTTAGATCTATAATGCTCGGTCGTTGTTTTGGATTCTTGAGAATACATGTTATTCGATCATAATTCAAAGGACAGGTTAACCGACAAGTTCTCAGAGATGTGATTAGTAGTAACTAATTGGCAGCTATTTTTCTTTCCAATTGTTGAATGAACATTTAAGTCCTCATCAAATTTAAAGTTTGTTGCTTTGATTTGTCTGCACTGAGTGAAGCCATTCAACATTAAGGCTACCAGGCCCAGGCTATAGTATTCACACAATAGTTCATGTTTAGAATTTACCTGAATCTTCAGTGCACTCCAGTGAAGGCCCGGTGGACCAGACAGAACTGAGACAAGGGGTGCAGCTTTTGTTTCCCAGTGAGAACTACCTGTTCGATTATTGGAGGACAGCAATAATGTTAAACCCTGATAGATTATCCCACAGCATATATATATATATATATATATATATATATATATATATATATATATATATATATAGAGAGAGAGAGAGAGAGAGAGAGAGAGAGAGAGAGAGAGAGACGAAGCTTGCTCTTATGTCTTAGATTGTAGAGATAAGGGGGTGATAAGCCTTCATATCTGCAGTGGTAGATAATTCTGCCTAACTGACAGTATCTGCTTGAGTGGGTTAATGGGGAATATAAATGCTTCTCAAAATGATCCTTCAGCAAGCTTATAGTCTACGAAGCAGGAGACAATCTCCAATGGGGAAGGAAGCTCACTAACATATAACTCCTGGTCAGATACCGGTATTTCGAAACCTGATTGTTTCTCCTCAGTGACCGCATTTATTCAGAAGCATTTATTATTCCCCATTCACCCACTCAAGCACATACTGTCAGTTAGGCAGAATTATCTACCACTGCAGATATGAAGGCTTATCACCCCCCTATTTTCTACAATCTAAGACAAGAGCAAGCTTTGTCTATCATTCAATATTTTTTGCAATCACTGCAATACCAAGCTGCTCTGTAAGTTGCTGGAATGGTGCTCAGTACTTATCCTTGAATTTATTGTATATATATATATATATATATATATTATACTTTATTCATGTGTAAGCTATTGTAGTAATTGGCCATTGAGGTCCCATTGAACAAAATTTCCACTAAAATGATGTACAATCTTTGTCCACTATTCTGAGTCCTCAAGGAACCGAGTGAAACACACATATGAAAGGTAGGCACACATGACTTGACTGCTTTTAGTATGCCGGAAAACAACATGGAATTTCTGATTTTATCCCCACACTTGTGTTCTTTGTTCAGGTGCAACCCAATCTCTAATAGGGTTCCTTTATCCCCCCCCCTTTCTCCCCAATTCAATGCGGTCATGGAAACTACACACGTCAAGGGTAAGGACCAGGTTGCTTGGTTTATTCGCATACTGTGACGTCAGATGCCAGTATGACAGGATGGGGATGTGCATGTAAGATACAGAGCTCTGGAGAATTGTGGCTATCAGTTGAGACTCGCATCCACATTAATCCATATATGCCTGAATTTTGTCTTTGGTTTTCATGTATTCTGGGGTGTACAATATTGCAAGTATTGAGGTTTCAAGGCTTGTTCTACATTTTTTATCAGTTTGTGTTTAAGCATTTAAAACCTACTGTCCCACTATAGGGATGTTAGGCACGACAGGGTACAGGTTTTTATGATACATACAAAGACACAGAACTCATTTGAAATCATAGTTCAGCCAGATGTAGTCTTGAATTTTGCATCAAAACATGAAATAGCATTCTGGACAAGATTGTTGACAGATTAATTGTACATAACTGAACACAAAAAGAGCAAAAAGAACATTTTACTCATAGTGGAGTCACAGCGGATTGACGTAGTTCACTCATCGTGTCTTCGTAAGCATTGATGAGCCATCTGTGTGAAAGGCTGCAAAAATATTTGGCATGAAGCCCACATTGCTCTTGGTGCACTTGTCACTGCTCTTCTTGCCACAGGAAGCACACCTGAGTCGCTTCTGGACACGCTCCACAAGATGATCTCTGCCGTCAAAGCACAGGGCCCATGCAACTCGCTTGTCAAGCTGGGCAGGGCGACCAAGTGGACGTCCCACGCGATGCTGCTTCACTGATCTAGACAGGTAGACAGTGGCAATGGCTCGTCGCACAGCACAGCAAGAAGATCCGGGTAGGTGGGGGGGGGGGGGGGGGGGGGGTGGGGGGGGGGGTCTTCTCCAGTGGGCGTGGCCCGGTACAAGTGCCAGGTTTGCTAAACGGCCACATCCAGGCAAAATGAGAAAATAGATCACCACCATTTCTTCGATCGGATGGAGACGCGGTACTTGTCAATGTTCTGGTCCATCCTATCAGTCCCTCCCATGGTCTTGTTGTAGTGGTTGATGAGAGCTGGCTGATCAATGTTGACGTGCTGCCTGGCTTGCCTGGAAAACCTTGTTTTCTGTGTAGGATTCACGCCCACCTTGTTGGAGATTACATTGACAACGTTGTTGTCATTCCAACGAACCACGATTATTGCATCGCTTGTGTCAGTGTAGTAGCCGAAGGTGCCCCTTGGGTTTTATTCATCTCCTGCACTGATCGCAGCGGACAATCTTCAACCCGATTTGCACGAATGGTTCCTGTGCATGCAACGCCTTTGGAAGAGAGGTAGTCCACGAGTTTTAGTGATGTCAAGAGGTTGTCAAACGTGAGGTGGAAAGCATACTGTCCTTGGATTTCAGATACGAGATCGATGACAACTGATCCTCCCATTCCACACCAGGGCAGGTCGCAACAGCTTGCCTTCCTTTCGTCCCTTGGTAGGGCTCAAATTGGACGGCGTATCCCAAGGGGGTAGCAAGGACCCACGTCTTGAATCCAAATCGGATGGCTTTGCCTCTTATAAATTGTTTTGAGCCATGACGACTATAGTACGGGGACCATGATCTCATCAATGCTGAGATTCTGTTGTCTTAGAAAGTAACGAAGGCTTCTTTCATTCAGCATGGTCAGCAGTGGTCTGACTTTGGCCATCTTGTCATCAGCTTCAAGGTTGGTGTTGTCACTCACATGGAGGTATCTCATGATCTCGAATCTGGCTCGGCTCATGGCTGAGGTGGGCAGCTGTATCATGAATGTTCATGTCATTGGACCAGTACATTCTGCATCAGGGAAGTGTGCAGTAACCAGATAGAATTAGGATGGCCAGAAAGATGCGAACCTTTCAGAGTCAGCTTTGCGCTTTTGCCATGTTGTGAAGAGATTGCACCGTACTCTGCATTCCCCAGTTCAGAAACGTGTCCATCTGAATCCTGCACACACACACACACACACACACACACACACACACACACACACACACACACACACACGCGTTTTAGATATTGAATTATAGTATTTTATCTTTCATTCTCTCTCTCTCTCTCTCTCTCTCTCTCTCTCTCTCTCTCTCTCTCTCTCTCTCTCTCTCTCTCTCTCTCTCTCTCTCTCTCTCTCTCTCTCTCCTCTCTCTCTCTCTCTCTCTCTCTCTCGGGAGGAAGGGAGGAAGGGAGGAGGAGGGAGGGAGGGAGGGAAAGGGAATAGAGGGAGGTAGGTATGTGAGAACAATAACTATAAAAACTGACCATGTCGTTCTCTTGGGGAGTAGACTGAGTGCTGTCACCATAAGTGATCTGTCTTCCGTCAGCATAAATGACTGTTGCTGAAGCAGATGACTGAAGTTGCCGCCCACTCAGATTGTGAATTTCAGCATCTTCATCTCCACTGTCCTCGTCTGTCAGTTCATCAGTAGGTGGGGGATCAATGTAGATGTTGGCAGTTTGGAAAGCAGTGTCCGCTTCAAGGATATCGAGTTTCGTTTCCATTGCGTCGTCTGCAAAACAGAGATCGTTTTGATAAAGTGAGCACCAAGGTAGTCGAGCATGCACATATTTAGGTTAGTCTGACTGTTGGTTGTTTTGGTGCTTGACGTCTCAGCCACTTTCACTGGTCACATTGTCTTGACACCAGCGAACCAGTTTCAGTAATGCCGGGATTCAAACCCTTGACCTTTGGAATAAGAGTCGAACCCTCTACTGACTGAGCTATCCAGCTCTTCCATTAGTCTGACTTTATTTCATCTTTAGAGTTAGGTTGAAATAAAAAAAGAAACACATGGTGTGTCATGTTTTTTTTTCCCCCGTTTATTCTGTGCCTATTTATTAATAACATTGACGTAAGAAAAAAAACAAATATAATATACATCAAAATTATAACATATCATGAAACGAAATAACAATGTAACATATATATTTCAGCACTGTCACAACTTGGACTGATTTTAAACACACACAAAAAAAACTGTCACCAGCATGAAATGAAAAACCTGTACCCGCTCGTGCCTAGCGTCCCTATAGTGGAACGCCTATAAACGCAACAAATTTTTTACCTGTTATATCATCGCACACGGTTTTAGTTTACACCTTTAGTTCATTAATATCATTAAAAATGTGTGTAACAAAAGAGATATTGACTTACCTTCTGCTTTGATCCATCTTGATTGTTTTCAATCATGTGGTTCATCACAAATGGCCGACAACCGGAAATACATTCCAAGGGAGATCACGCTTGTGTGTACTAGAATTATAGAAGCTGATTTCCTTTAACTAATTATCACAATTTAGTTGCCTTATCTTTAACATTAGCCAATAAAGGGCAAATAAATATAGCGTCTCACTATAGGGACGCTAGGCATCAATGGGTTTTAATTACCTTGAACTTAAGACAGCTTATTTCGCCCTGAAGTGCTTCCAGGCAGATCTTTGATGGAAAACACGTGCGCCTGCTGATTGATACTTCCACAGCAGTAGCCTGTATCAACAACATGGGCACCAGCCACTCTGACAGCTGTAATGAGATGACAGCCACTATCTGGCAGTGGGCTGTGGACAGAAATGTGTGGCTGAGTGCATATCATATCCCAGGGAAAGACAATACAGCTGCGATGAAGAATCAAGGAAAATTAATGTGGATGCAGAGTGGAAACTGGACAGTACTGTGTTGACTGTGTTGACAGATGCAGTCAACAAGTTGCAGATTTCCTTTGAAGTTGATTTTTTTTTTTTGCTTCCAGAATAAACAGACAGCATCACTGTTATGTCTCTTATAGAGCCGACCCAGAGGCACATGCAGTTGATGCTTTCTCCTTAAATTGGGGAAAACTACAATGGTATGGTTTTCCTCCTTTCAGCCTGCTGCCCAGTGTTTTACAGAAGATATGGAAGGAGAGAGCAACAGGCCTGCTCATTCTCTCCTTGTGGCCCACACAGGTCTGGTGGTCGGGTTGTACAGAAATCGCTGACCCATCAACCAGTCCATCTACCCTCCACACCTAGCCTGCTGACACTGCCTAGCCACCTGGGTCGCACTCACCACCTGCTGCCAAAGCTACAACTTCTGGCATGCAGTGTATCAGGAGCACGTTTGAACAGGAAGGATTCTCCCCTGTTGCTGTAGATCTTCTCATGAACTCCTGGAGGCCCACTACCAAAAAGTCGTGCAATACATACATTAGTAGGTGGACAGAATGTGCCTCAAGAAACGGCATGTCAGTGAGATCACCCACACCGCCACAGGTTGCTAATTATCTTAGCTTCCATGTTTTCAGTGTGGGCAAGCTATAGTGCTATAAATTCTGCAAGAAGTGCATTATCAGTTTTTCTGCAACAAGTGGAAGGAGTATCTGTAGGTAATTTACCAGAAATTTGCAGACTTGTCAAAGAGGTTTTTGAGGAAAGACCTGCGCTGCCAAGGTACAGACACATCTGGGATGTAGTCTACTGTTGGATCACATGCGCTCACTTCCAGATGTAGATGAAACAACTGACATTGAAAATAGTAACTCTAATGGCACTTCTTACTGCGCAAAGAGGCCATGCTCTTAATCTACTGAAAACTACAGGTGTGCGTGTCCGTGAAAAAGAAGTGGATTTTACAGTTTTCCAGTAAACACAAAAACACTAAGCCAGGCAGCCAGACAGAACCAGCGGAAATTCTAGCCTATTTGCAAAACACCAATTTATGCTTAGCGAAGCACATACGACTGTATCTGTACACAACTGAAGCGCTCAGAAAAGCGCCAGAACTCTTTATTGCTATCCACAGACCACACGCAACCATTTCCAGAAACACATTTGTTTCCCCGTGGGTCAAATAAGCGCTGGCTGCGGCAGGGGCGGACACAGAGACATATGGCACACACACAACGCGTGCCATGAGTTGTTCGGCTGCTGCAAGTGAAGGTGTGATTCTTGCCACCATCCTCAAAATGGCTTGATGGTCGGCGGGAAAAAAAACCTTCACCAAGTTTTATAAGAAAGCGGTACTGTCTAAACTTAATTTTGGACAGGCAGTATTGGACAAGATTGTTAAGAAGTCGTGTCTTCTGTACAGTATGCACTGGGCAAATTTCAGACTTCCTGGGGAATGTGTTTACAAATATTCTGCATTTAATTGCAGTGAAGGCAGGCCAGTAGGCACTGCATTTAGAACATGTTCCAAGTTTGTGTTCAAATGTTGTGTTTGATGATATTCACCTGTACTGAATCAGATTAAACTGACGCTCATGAATTGATGACTGTAATTGGTTTGTGCAATTATGTGAAATGCTGCGTAGTCACTAGATGCTCTAAAATCTCACGTGACTCCGTATGACTGAAGAGAGGCGATAAATTATAGAAAAATTAAACTAGAGTTACGTAGAAAGGTGACGTTTGATTTGAATTATTTAGAGTCTATCGTAAGGAGGGAGGAGTTACGTGCCCTCCCTATGTATGGCTCTGAATGTTCAAAGTCACCACTATGGTAAGTTTAGTGAACAGTTTGTTCACCCTCCCAAAGTATCTAGTGATTACTAGAAGCTCTAATCACTGACGATTATTGGCTGGCGCGCGCTGATACTCACGCAACGCCTTCCTCCTTACGATAGGCTTTAAATGTTTCAAATTGAACGTCACTTTTCAACGCAAGTCTTGTATAAAATTTCAATTAACATTCTATGTTACAACATGACTGCCAGTGTTCCATACTTTCTGTTAAGATGATCGTTGAAGGAATATTCTGACAGGAAAAAAGCATCCTATACTGAGTGAAAACTGTTAAGTTGATTTATGAATACTGTTGAGTGTCTTCATGCTTTGCGTTATATGCCTTGACGTCTAATCAACATGTGTAGTTGGGCTAAGTGTGTTCAAAGAAACATCAACTAAATTTATCAGGAAAAAATGGAGAGTTTTTATTCGATTGTTGTTACCATTTCATTAGTGTCTCTTACCCTTTGTTAAAATCCACTTAAAATCTTATGCAGCAAAAGGGTAGTCCACTAGGTATAGGCACAGATCTGGGTCAGGCTTTATTTTCATAATCCCTGTCTGTACCTCATTCAGTGTTTGTGGCTTATTCCTCTCTCTCTCTCTGACTCTGTAGGCATACCAGGGCGTTGTTTCCAAGTAATACTTCACTCTGAGGTCGGAAAACGTTTACTCGAGATACTGGTCGCAAATGCCTTTGTGCACTGTGACTGTACCTGAGTTTGGTCGCTGACATAGTTGCAGGCCGAGCTGGAAGAGTTCTCCAAAGAAGTCTTGGTTTTTTTTTCTCTTTGCTCTTCTCTTTTGCTGATACTGCTCTTTATTTCATTTGGATTATTAGCATACTGGTGTCATTTATTACTAATACATGCGCAAACGAACGTTTTCATCAGACGTTTTTAGCACGTACAAAGAAGAAGTCAGGTAACAATGTTAGTCAAGTTTTGTGTGTGTGTGTGTGTGTGTGTGTGTGTGTGTGTGTGTGTGTGTGTGTGTGTTTGCAGATATCTCACTATCTCTGTCTGTCTTTCTCTCACTCTCTGTCTCTGTCTGCCTGTCTGTCTGTCTGTCTGTCTGTCTGTCTCTCTCTCTCTCTCTCTCTCTCTCTCTCTCTCTCTCTCTCTCTCTCTCTCTCTTTCTCGTGTTTTTTTTTTTCAATTTTTTTTTTCAAAAATTCCGATGAATTAGATGTTTATTTCCTAGTCACACCATTTAACTATTTATTTGGAAAAGGAATTTTTCAACAAAAAAAATTGGACAGAATCCGTAAACATTCCTTTATATAAGAAAGCTCACATCAGTGACATTAAGAATTGTTGTGGTATTTCCTTACTCAACATTAGTAGCAAATCATACAGTTCAATTGTCAATAGCAGATTAAAAGGATGGACTATCCAGAATGATATAACAGGTGAGTATGAAGCTGGATTTTAAAAGGGATATTCAACAATCGACCATATTTTACTTCGTTTGCTGCTACCCAAAAACAATTTGCCTATAATAAAAAGTTGTATGTTGCTTTTGTGGATTTTGGAAAGGCATTCGATTCTACATCTAGAAGATTACTGTGGCCAGTTCTGATCAAGAATGGAATGAAAAGCAAGTCGTATCATTGTGTCAAAAGCATGTATGATGAAGTAAAGGCAAGAATAAGGTCTGGAGCAACACTGTCTGATGCGTTGAATTGTACACAAGGGGTCAAGCAAGGTGATGTTTGTAGTCCTGTTTTGTTTTCACTTGTTGTTATTGAAATGGCTTTGGAAATAATTGAGAAAAGTCCTCATGGAGTTACGTTTGATATCATAGAATCAGTTATCCTACTTTTCGCTACATTATTCTATTATCTCTAACATTCGTTGGCTCAAGTTGCACCCTCAAAGCGAGTCTCTTGGTCTCCACTGAACTTTGCCCTCTCCACAGAAAGGGCTCCTGTTGGCCTCTCCCACAGGTCTTCTCTTGCTGCAAACGCCCCACCATTGTCTGGCAACTCCCTGCCTAGGCCCCAAAAGGTTGACACATCTTGCTGTCAACCATGCCCACACAGAAGACAATTCTTCTCGTCATTGGCTCCAAGGCTACAGCAACCTCTACTGTCTTACATCCCCATCCAGGAGACAATTATAAACCATCGTTGGCTCCAAGGTGACAGCAAACCTCTGCTTCTTGCTGTATTTTCTTAAGCCCTCAGCAAGACGGGATGAGCTCATGTTTCCTTTAAGTGAGTCATACCCTTCCTGGTTTCTCGAGCATCCATTCTCAAACAAGAGAGAGACCCGAGTTAAACTGTTTCAACCAATGCAATCACTGGCACACACACATCACAACGATTTGCGCCAATAACTCTCCAAATCATTTTTATTCCACCAATGGAATCACTAGTCACCTACACATGCACACACCTCACAGCTGCTAGCACCAACAAAGATTGGGGGTGCGAAGTGGCTAATGCATAACCTTCACTTCAAACTCATGTTCGATTCCCCAAAGCTACCCATTGTACTAACAGCCTGGACTTCTCCATAAGCCAGGACTGATGTTTGAGTGTTTACTACACTCCATGGACAACAAGGTGCAAACCACTCAATAGGCCGAAGCCTTCCATTTGTCCCTCAAGACAAGAACGACTGAATGGTCACTGTACCCTGCCTGCGAGCCAACGGTCACCGAACCGTGACGGTCATCTCCTCTCAGGCTCACTGGAGAACCCAGTGAATAGCCAGTGGAGGAGGTGGACACTCTCCCCCACCCAGGACAGGCAGGTCGGCATATACTTGTTACTATCCCCCTGAACATGCAAACCACTTCCCAGTAACTCTCCCTCCTTCGGTATACGACTTGGGGGTATTTCCCTCTGGTGATGCCTGAGTTCGCACACTTGAAGAACCCAAGGAAAGTGATTCATCATCCCTTCATTGGCCTAAAGGACTTAAAGGACTCGAGAACAGTCGGCCCACTTGCCACAATGGTGAACTAAGCAGATATCCAATTTACCTCAATTCATACGTGACATTGGCTGACACTGACCAGAATGTTATTAGATTTAGATTCTCATGACAAGAGGACTTGAGTTACAAACGTTCATCATTGTTTAAATTTGTATTGATTCTCGTTTGTCTAGGAAAACCAGGGTTCCCAAATTAATTACATCTTTTTTTTTTTTTTTTTTATCTGTTTTTTAAACATCTATTAGGCAAAGAATTATAGATTGTAGATGGCAGGACTGGCATAATCACATATATACTTCTGACATATTTGCACAGTACTCATTGTTAAAACTCTCATTTGAGAGATCTGTATATTGATCTGAAAATAAATAGATTTATAAAAAAAGTGAATACACCAAGTTTCGATTTGGTGTGTCTCATATTGATTGCCGTTGCTTTAGATACACCATCAGAAATGAAAATATGCTTACCTGCTATCTATGCAACATTGGAAAAGAAGATGACTTGATTTTCTTATTTTGCTGCTGTGCCCTGAATGATCTAAGAGAAAAAATTATACAACCGAAATACCACAAGGTTCCATGAAATTTCTGGTTAACTTTTGCATATGTCTTCAAGGCACAAGGCTACAATAAAAAAAAAGGAAATTATGTTTATCTGGTGCACAATAGGCTGAAAAGTGTTATTTCATAGAATGTTAGCTTTCAGTGTACACAATGAAGAATCTTATTTTGTTTATTAATTGTTTATTTGTATAAGTCACTAGCTTTTCTCTCTCTCTTAGTTACATGAACAACCCCCTTCAGTAAGGGGCCTAAGCCTTTATCTGAATACCCTTTTTGTTTCTCGAGTTTCCTTGAAGTTGGAGTATGGCTGCCTTAATGGTCATACATGGCCATACACACAAACCTCCACTCCCTTTGTTGGGCAGATGGGTTTAATACTTGCCTGTCTATACAGAGAGTGTCCACAGGAGTATCAGCCTGATTGCGCCAGAAGAAGAGGTAGAAGAAGAGTCTTGAGTCTCTCTCTCTCTCTCTCTCTCTCTCTCTCTCTCTCTCTCTCTCTCTGAGAGTGTGTGTTTCCGTCTGTGCATTTTTGTTGCCTGAGCGCATGTGTGTCGCATGGGCGCTTACGCGCACGCGCGCGCGTGCGCGCATGTGTATGTATGTATGTGTGTGTGTGTGTGTGTGTGTGTGTGTGTGTGTGTGTGTGTCCCTGTTGTCTAAAATGGCAGAGGAGAATAAATAATGCGTATAGGCGAGCGCGCGCGCGCGCGCGCGCGCGTGTGTGTGTGTGTGTGTGTGTGTGTGTGTGTGTGTGTGTGTGTGTGTGTGTGCGTGCAAGTGCCCGTTTGTGTGTGTGCATGCGTTTGTTTTCCCGTGTGTGCATGTTTGCATTTGTACGTGCATGCATTCGTGTGTGTGCGCCGGCGCGCGCGCGCGCGAGTGTGAGTGTGTGTGCGTGTGTGTGTGTGTGTGTGTGTGTGTGTGTGTGTGTGTGTGTGTGTGAGTGAGTGAGTGAGTGCGTGCGTGCGTGCGTGCGTGCGTGCATGCATGCGTGCGTGTGCGTGCGTGCGTGCGTGCGTGCGTGCGTGCGTGCGTGTGTGTGTGTGTGTGTGTGTGTGTGTGTGTGTGCGAACGTGTGTGTGTGTGTGTGTGTGTGTGTGTGTGTGTGTGTGTGTGTGTGTGTGTGCGCCCGCACGCGCGCGGGTTTGTGTGAATGTGTGTGGTGTGTGTGTGTGTGTGTGTGTGTGTGTGTGTGTGTGTGTGTCCAGGAAAATATCTCGTATTCGGTTTAAAAAATCCAGAGTCCTACGCTTTCAAGCTTGAACAGTTTCTCGATTTTAATACTTATTCATGTAGTGGTCGCTTGAGGTTGTCGAAGTTCGTGAGCAAATTTACAAATAGTGAGAAAGAAGATTATAACAAGTCAGCAGTTGACTACTGCGTTTCAGTTGGTGGCATGCTGACCTTTCGTAGCAAAGTGTATGACTGGAATCATGCGTTTCAGCTGTTAGGATTGACAGCATGTACAGACAGTACGCACTATTTCATTGATGTATCTGTGTGTAAGGCGCCGCTGCACTCTATGTATAGATTCTGCCTTATCACTGAAGACAAAACAGTTCTTCATCATACTATAGCAGGAGGTGTTCGAGTGAAGTATTCGACCACAAGGTGTTACGTATACATGGATACATATCCACGTCCAGAAACTGGAACTGAGTGTGTATGCTGATAGCTGATAAGAGTAAATGTCATTGGAAGTCCTACCATTCAAAGATAATTCCTATGTCACGCACGCCAATAAGACGGCAATCTATGGTAACCTGTCCAGATGGCCATATGACATACATGTTTTTTCTCTGTGACTCTTCTCTGCACAGAGAGTTATGTCAGACTAATACATCTTGTAGGTTTCTAGACAACGTGAAAAATACTGACTCAGAATGTCGTCAAAACAGATTGATTTCTTTGTTCGCCTGCACTGATCAACGTGTCACGTTATCCTATGGCCTGGTGTGTAACTTTGTCATGGAGTGTCCTGATAACAGTGATGAATCTTTCTGTATTCACTCTCCCTGTGTGAACACATTTACATGTTCCAGTGGTCAGTGTGTGCCGTACAATAGTGTGTGTCAAAACACATTTAACTGTTGGGACGAATCAGATGAGGTTCACTGCAGAACAAAATTTAAATGGATTCATGTACCATATGTTCCTTCGCCAGCGCTTGTAAATTTTGATAACGTTGAAAAGTTTACCTCAGCTCAAATGAATCCAAATGAGTCTTGTCCCCATAGCCACTATCGTTGCCCTGGTGACTTCAATGATTGTTTGCCTCTCTACACACGATGTAATGGAATATACGATTGCATTGACCACCAGGATGAACAGAGATGTGAAGAAATGAGATGCTCCGGACTGTTTCGATGCCGAACTTCCAGGATATGTTTGCACAGTGATCATTTGTGTGACGGATGGTCTCACTGTCCTTTGCATGACGATGAACTGTGTGACGCGGCGTGTCCTTCAATTTGTCAGTGTCAAGGTCACACATTTCAGTGTGGTGAGCCGTTCCATGTGTCACTTTTCCCTCAGCTCTCCGTACCTGGATGCCACAGGCTCTGACATGACACTAGCCGATATCAGCCACCAAACATATCTTGTTTATGTTGTCTTTGCCCAGTGCTCAGTAAGTCACATACCTAACATGGCATTACCGAACTTAAAATTTCTTGACCTCAGTGGCAACCAGCTGACACAAATTAATTTGGCACCTTTCCTCGACCTGGAAAATCTACAAAATATTGTCTCTGTCTAAAAACCCTCTGACTTCACTCTTTATGAACCAGTCATCTGCAGTGAAGGGAGAACAGGCTCACAACCATAGATCTGTCACATACCACGCTCACAACATTAGATCCCCGAGTATTCTCGCTCTTCCGTGGAATGGAGAGACTGAATTTAACTTATACTTCCATTCAAACGTTTCACAGCAGTTTCCCCCCCTTGCCTCATCTGACTGAACTCCACATGGACGGCAGCCCAGTGAAAGTGTTTCCACCTGACATTTTCACACATCTTCAGCATTCTTTTACCATCTATACAGAAAACTATAAATTCTGCTGCAATGATATTTTGCCTCGGGACTTTGACAGCAGATTTTGTTTTACTCCTAAGGATGAGGTTTCATCGTGTGAAGATTTATTGCAGTCATGGACGTACCGTGTGTTTTTGTGGCTGACTGCCTGCCTCTCTCTGTCTGGGAACATGCTCTGCTTTTATGCACGGTTTTTTGTAAGAAGTATGACCTCTGTAACTGGGTTCAGACTTTTTGTCATCAACCTTTCAATGGCTGACTTTCTAATGGGACTTTATGTTACCATCATTGGAGTTGCTGATGAAAAGTACCGAGGTCAATATCTTCACTACGACGACATGTGTGGAAAAACAGTGTGAACTGCCATGTGGCTGGTTTCCTGTCTCTGCTGTCCAGTGAAGTGTCGGCTCTAATCATCTGTCTTATCACATTAGATCGGTTTATTGTTCTTCGTTTTCCATTCAGCACTCTACGGTTTGAGAAGACATCAGCTTCGTTGGCCTGTCTGTTTTGTTGGTTGGTTTGGCTGGCTTTTAGCTGCATTCCCTTTACTTCCATTGACAAAGCATTGGGAGTTTTACAGTCAGACAGGTATCTGTATTCCACTCCCTGTTACGAGACAGGAGTTTAAAGGAAAATTGTACTCTGTTGGTGTGTTGGTCATCTTAACTTCACTTTATTTTTGGTTATCTCTTCTGGCCAGACCATCATCTTTTGGTCAGTACAGAGCAATTCTTTGAAAACAAACACCTCCAAATTAGCAAAGGATGCCACGATAGCCCGACGCTTAATAGTATTGCTGTGACTGACTTTATGTGCTGGTTTCCCATTGGACTGTGTGGGATGCTGGCATGGACTGATGTTCCCATCTCTCTCGAAGTCAGCGTTGCCCTTGCTATATTCGTACTTCCTTTAAACTCTGCCATCAAATCCGTTCATGTATACGTATATACCTGGGTAGAAAGACGAAGACGAACTAGGGGAAACAACACTGCTTAACTGGCTGGAAGTTAATGTTCACATGTGTGAAACTTTATACGGCACTTGAGTATTGCCTTCATGTTGAGTTTACAAAATACGCCTGAGGGGTTGCATTCATTCAGAAGTGGCACTACCCTCCACCAACAAATTATGCACACACACTGTTTTTGTGGGCATGCCTCTTTTTGACTCTCTACTTCTCTGT
>JADBJO010007036.1:15000-24802 GCA_016801955.1 Conus betulinus
CCACGTTTGTTTTATGTGAGTATCTCCCATCCATTTTTAGTCTTAGGTACCCCCCCCGCGCCCCCCTCGTCTTTTCTTCTTACCCCTAACTGACCTTGGTCTGTCTGTGTGGTGTGTTAGGGGGTTGTGTGTGTGTGTGGTAGTGTGTGGGTGTGTGTCGCTATATATGAATGACTGAGTGTGTCCTTTTGCTGCGTGCCAGTGTGTACCTCGTGCGTGTGTGTGTGTTCGTGGTGTGTGTGTTGTGTGTGTGTTTGTCGTGTGCTGTTACTGGGTCTGCTCGTGCGGAAGGGACAGTCGAGTTGGAGCGCGAGCGAGAGACCAGCGAGAGCGGAGATCGTGTGATTTGTATGATTGTTGTGTGTGGGTGGTGTGTGCTGTGTGTATTGACCCCCCCCCCTTCCATTGTTTATCTTTGCTGGTGTCTTGTTTAACCCGTTAACTTGTCTTTGTTTTTCTCTCAAGTTACACTCCGTTTTTCCCCTTTTTTTTTTTTTCCCCCCCTACTCCTTTCCCGCGCTGCTTCTGTTCTTTACGCCCTCCCTCCGCTATCTGCTCTCGCGCCTCTCGCTCTTATATCTGCCGTCTCTTTCTCTATCTATCTCACGATTCTCCTGGGTGTGACATCCAGTATTTTTGTCTCAATGCCTTCTGGCCTCTGTGCCTGTCTATTTCTGTCGGGCTGTCTGTCTGTCGGGCTGATCTGTCTCTCTGTTCTGTTCCCTGTCTAGTACCCTGTCTTGGCGGTCTGTATTGCCGTTATGTACGCCTGTGTAGGTTTTTTTGTACAGGAGGGGTATCTACAAGCGCATGACGCGAAAAAAAAAAAACCGGCTTTCCACCCCATTACTTGATTGATGAGGTACTGTTGTGTCGGACAGGTGACAAACAGAGAGCCCACAACAGAGATCAATCAGATGACCTGGACACTCAAAGGCCCCGATCTGCCCCCAACCCCCCCCCCCCCGTACGCCGCGCCTTCAGTCTGGCGAAGCTTTACTTGTACCCGTTTCGTTCTGATTGGTTTACAATCTTATCTCTCTCTCTCTCTCTCTCTATCTCTCTCCTCTCATCTCTCTCTCACGCACAAACAACACAAACAACACACACAAACACACACACACCCACCAACACACACACATTATTTTTCATATGGATTAGTCGTCGTTATTGATGACTTGCCTCGCACGGAGATTTGTATCGAGAGAGCCCCGGAGGATGGAGATGAGAGAGAGATGAGAGGAGAGAGAGAGTAGAGCGCCAGACAGACAGACAGACTAATATACAGAAGACAGACAGAAAGACAGACAGACAGACAGTCAGACAGACAGTAATGCAGGACCAGAGCTCATAAAAATCCGGAAAAATTTTTTTTTTTTTTTTTAAGGGGGGCAGTAGGAACTTTTTATGTTTTGTCAACTTTCAAAACCTCGTGCTGACCTATTTTTTTTTTGTTCCCATGACACAGTCCGGGGGAGAGAGAACATGACCCAATGGGAACTGGCAATGACCACTTATTGTATTGACATATGGCCCATTGGCACCTGTTTTCAAGGATAGAAGAAGCAAGTAGTGGAATAAAAGGTCAAAAAAAAGGCCACACGCTATACATAAAAACTAGGAAAAAGAAAAAAAAAAGGGACTCGAATTACTGTACATCCAATTCAAATGTAATTCACACGCGTAAAAACAGTACGTAAGTAAGTAAAATCTGAGTTGTGCAAAATTTATTTCGTCAAAGTATTACAGAAAACAGCCAGAACACATACATATCTACAGAAAGAAAACTGTTATCCGTATACGAATTCAATTCCTGACCATTCGTAACCATATACCACTTATAAACAAACACACTGGGATAGAATCCTAAACTTATTCCAGATTAGAAGCAGCAGTGCGATTTTGGGGGAGGAAAATTAAACTTTCTATAAGACAATAAACCAAAGACACAATTATTTTGTCAGTCCTCTGAGAGATCATAAATAATGTATTCAGGAGAAAATCAAAATATGATGTTCTCTTAACATTGCAATCAAGCAAAAAAAGGACTTTTATTTTATGGCAATTGAGCGCAACGGGGCAGGCAAACCTAACCTTGTCGGCGATTCACATCAGACCAAATTCTGTCCGCGGTAGGGGGCCCAGGAGGATCTCTTCTGTGAAACGAGTTTTTAGCAAATCATATCTTAGCCGTTTTATTTCTCTTAAACTCTGTATACATTTTTCCGAGTTGGAAAGATTATTCTTTGTAAAAGAAAAATAACACCCTATTTGTGTGTGCCTTCTAAAGCACGTATTTTTTGTTTTTTGCCCCCCCACGTTTGCTTGTCTAAAACCATTCAGATTTGATATAATAGCTCCTGTACTGTCAACTCTCTGGCTTCGTCATACCAAACCAACCCGTTCGTAAAATGAGAATCTCGTTTCAAGTCGTAGGCCAGTTGCAATTTCCAATTAACATGCTTCACTAACATTTAGGATTGCCTGCATTTAATACTTACCTATGGAAGGCTTTAGAATTTCCGAGCACAATCCTTAAATACATCATTCTAACGAAAGTACGAAGGGTTGTTAAGGCATGTTTTCTGTTTCACCATTAGCATAGTTGTTTGAAGTGTGAAACAGGACATGGTGTTTAAGAAATGGTAATAGTGTTTGCCGATATGCCTCCGTTTGCTTGTTCTGGGAGTCCACCGAAAAGGACAGAGAGAAATTATGAGGAGCCTTCCTGAGAACAGGCGGGGGAAAGGAGAGAAAGGGGGGTTGGGGGGGGAGGGAAAAAATGAACAATTTTTTGGGGGAGGGAAGAGGGTGGGGGGGGGGGGGGGGGAAGGGAAAAGGAGGGCGAACAAAAAAAAGGTGCGGGAGGGAAAAAGGAAAAGAAAAGAGAGAAAAGGGGGGGGAGGGAAAAAAAAAAAAAGGAGGGAAAAGGGAAAAGAAAGATGAAGAGCAGGGGGGGGGGGGGAGGGACAAGGAAAAAGAAAGAAAGAGGAGAGGGAAAAAAGAAAAGGCAGGAAAAAGGGAAACAAAAGGGAGGGAAAGGGGGGGGGAGGGAAAAAAAAAAAAAGAAAATTAGAAGGAAAAAAGGGTGGAGGGAGGAGGGAAAAAAAAATGAAGAGAGGAGAGAGTGGCGGGAAGGGGAGGCGCGGAGAGCTTGTTTTGGACGAGAGGAGACGACAGGACAGAGACAGTATTTCACCCGAGACAGAGGTACAGAGAGAAGACTAGAAAGAGAGACAAGAGAGATTTTAGACACAAAGAGTGGAGGGAGTGACAGAGACAGCGCGACAGAGACAGACGAGGAGGGACAGGAGAGCGACACACAAAAGGAGAGAGAGAGAGACAGAGACAGTGAAGAGACAGAGAGAGAGACAGAAAGAGAGACAGAGAGAAGACCTGGACGACACACAAAGATGTGAGGAGGGATTTTGAGCCAGATTGAGACGAGACAGAGCAGCAAGACCAGAGAGGACGAAAGGAGAGGAAACAGAAGATGAGACAAAAAGATGTGTGAGAGCCGCACGACGAGAGGAGGAGAGGACAGAGACAGAGAGAACAGTACCCCCCCGACGACAGAAATCCAGAGCACACGAGCAGATGGGAGAGAGCACAAAAGAGAAGAGGAGAAGAGACAGAGACAGAGACAGAGACCGAGAGAACAGGGAGACAGGAAAAGTTAGGACAGCGCCGAGAGACACAAAGAGGAGAGAACAGAGACAGAGCGGACAGAGAGGACAGAAAGCCGAGACAGAGAGGGCGAGAGGAGAGGCCCCCACCAACAACCACCCATAACGGATGAGGAGGAGAGACAGAGATCTCGGATTTTTTGACAGAGACGGAAAGAGAGACCAGATAAAGGGACGTTTGTTATGGGACAGATTGTCACATCGTGAGACACACAAAGAGCGCCCCCCTTTTTGGGTTTTTTTTGCCCCCTTTAGGAGGAGGGAGAGATTTTTATTTTGAGATGAGAGCAGACGACGAGAGAGACAGAGGCATTTGACGACAGAAGACCCCCGCACAGAAATTCTGCAGAGCAGAGAGCACGAGATTTTTTTTTTTGAGTCATTTTGCATGCATGTTTCATGCGTGCCTGTGTGCAAGGTGCTGTGTTGAAAGTGTGTTGAAATTTTGTGTTGGTAGGCGGTTATATTACTCTCAAGGACAGGGTTATCGTCATCGGAGAACGTTACTGTAGAATGCGGGTGGATGTTTCTGAGGCGGGGTCGTCTGAGTCGAAAGGCGAAAACATTATAAAATCAGTACGCGAGCCGCTATGGACTCACAAATGTCCACACAAAATAAACTTAGAAATCACCCCTGAGAGTTTCCCATCCAGGACATCCATGACATGAACGATACGGAAAAACACTAGCCGTTAGAGAAAAGGATATAACGAAAAAAAGCAATAAGTATAAAATGACACAAAGGCGAAAGGGAAGCTACTAACATTTGCATTTAATACCGAAAGTCGAATTTCATTGATTTTATTTGTATTAAAATGCACCATATTGTTGCTGTTTCCTTGTACCCCATAATGGAGAATTAGGTAAATGTTGCCAAATAATTAAAGCTTAAGATACCCACCTAGTCATGAATCAGGAATTTTGAGCCATGTGTCAGGTTGAGACCCCGGCCAGAACATGAAAACCAACCCTTTTTGAACACGGATCATGGCTTTGAACTCACTGTATGCATAAAGAAGGGAACGGGCCCCCCCCCCCCCCCATGGATCGCCCTGCACCCCACCACCCAGGGGTCGGTGGGATGGACGGAGGAGGCGGGGTATTTGGGGACGGGAGGGGGAGGGGGGGGGGGGGGGTTAGTTGGGAGTCCCGGGTAGCGGTTGGGGCGCAGGGAAGGTATTTTTTTTTTGGGGTTGTAGGGTTAGGGGAGGGATATCAGTCGGGGGAGACTGGGGTATTCGGGGAAGGAGATTACAAAACGGTGTTCGAGCAGAGTCAGAAGCTGGAAAACGGCAGCGGTGGCACAACCACAGAGACACATATTCTGGATTTCAGAACAAATCACGCACAGACACACTCAATTCTGGATTATTTCAGAACATATCAAGACAGACACATCATTCTGGCTTTCAGAACACTCACGCGAGACACATCATTCCTGGATTTCAGACAATTACCCGACAGAACACCCATCAGGTAGATTTCTCAGAAAATCAGCACAGGAAACACATCTTTGATTCGGCGTAAATCAACAGCGTCACACCTCAAACATGAATAAGATGGCATTTTAACAAGAACTTTGTGTTTCGCAACGGTATTTTGGAGGAATTAATATAGCTGTGCCAGATACAGACATTGAAATCCACACAAATAACTACTTTTAAATCTTTACTGTGGCAAGTTCAGGGTAAATGGTGACCACGGCCTTACTAACACGGTTCAATTTCGACGCGACAAATGTTGATCTGCTTTTTCCGATGGAATAAATTCTGGTTTTCACAACCATTTGTGGTATGGATCAATGAAAGTCAGAACCTGACTTGATTATTAGCACAATAACGGAATCATCATTGCAACCTTTAAAAGATGTGTGAGGGATATTCTCTTGTAGAGATGGAACTTTACAGAAAATAAGAGCAAATATTTATTTCTGTCCTATTTTGCTCCGAGATCCTTTTGTGGTCAAGATAAATCAAATTAAATACCCCCTTAACTTGTGCCCTCGTCTTTCCCAAGCTGGAGGAGAAATTGAGGCCCTCCTTCGCTAATATCTCAAAATGAACTGAGTTGACACTTTCAAAAGATTTTTCTCCGTACAAAAAAAACCAATGGTAGGGAATATACCAAAATAGTCTGAGCTCCTTTTGGATAATGACGAGTTCAGGTTTCATAGCAATCTGATTTTCGTTTCACACCTATGAGCGGTTGAACACTTCATTTACATGTTTGGCAAGTGTTTTAGCTTTCTCTGTTCGTCAATGGTGAATGATATTAATTTCCTTATAACTTCGGTTTAACTTTCAGTGTAAAGTTGAAGCATACAATAAGAGGACAAGGCAATAATGATAGGCTTTACTAACTATGCTTCGCAAGCTTTTGTAAAACAGGGGTTCAGGGGCACTGAAGAACAAGAAAAAGATGGAAGCCTCTTGAGGCAAAATAATTGATCGGATCAGGTGATGTGGTTTTTGCTTTAAAATTTTAGTTGATGTAGCGTAATTGATTTTATTCTCGATTCTCGACACCAGCTTCTGTTTACTGAAAACGTTTAAAAAAATTAGGGCATTCGGGTTCCTAGCTTTGCGGTTGTGGTGTTGACGTGCGCGAATGTGTGTCGTGTGTGTGGTGGTGTGTGTGTGTGCTGTGGGTGTGTGTGTGTGGCCTGTGTGCGTGTGTGGATGGGTGTGTGTGTGAGTGCGTGTGTGTTGTGTGTGTGTGTTGTGTTGTGTGGAGTGTGTGTGTGTGTTGTTGTGTGGTGTCCTTAGTGGCAGTCTACGTAAAGGCGCGAAACATTTCCAGAGACTGCATGACATTTTGTATCCATAGCAGTGCTCACAAACGTCACAGCGTTAGAATAACTATACAAAATTCCCACAGAAGTTCCTCACACTGGAACAAGGGCACGGTCCCTGGCGAGAAAAGAAAAAAAAAAAAAAGAAAAGGGAAAAAAAAAACAGGAAAAAACGGAAAGAAGCCAAATTTTTAATGTATGGCCGTTAACTTATCAAGGAAACAGAAAAGTGATTTGTTGGAAGAGCAAAAAAAACCACAGATGGCAAAAAAGAACGAATTGTAAAGGCCGTTACTTAAATGCAATATCTCAATTCTTTAAAGGCCGTTACTAAGTTTATCATGATATTCATTTTTAAAGAAAACAATCGCTTTATTGGGCAAATAACTGAGCCCATATATCGCTTTATCGCAAACCCATGTGTGAGGTTGTATTATGTTGTAAACGTGTTCAAACAGTTTAAGCTTCAAATCCCATCACTACTCATTGAGCCTCAGAAGGGCCACTCCTCAGGCCAGACTGAAACGGGAAATAAATGCCTTTTCACAAACAACATGGCCGAAACAACTGATTAGGAAAAGGGAAAGGGGAGGTGGAGGGACGGGGTGGAGGGGGGGGAAGGGGGGGGTGGGGGGGGGGGAGGGGGGGGGGGGGGTTGGTGGGCAGGGGGGGGACAGGGGGGAAACAGAGAAATGAGGGGATGTATGAGGAGAGAAGGCAGGGTTTGCACACGAAAATGGGGGATATAATGGGGGTGGTGGTGTGTGTTGTGTGTGTGTGTGTGTGTGTGTGTGGTGGTGTGTGTGTGTGGTGGGGTGTGTGGGGGTGGGGGGTGGAGGATGGAGGGGGATGGATGACGGAGGGCTGAAACACGTAGAGCAAGCATCATTAGCTGGAGCGTGCAAATGGCCAAAAAAAGCGGAGAGACGAGAGGGACCTCGTTCTGGATTGAAGAGGAAAAGAATAAAATCACCGGAGCGTATTGAATATTTGGTTAATGGCAAAAAAAAACAACAAACAAAAAAACAAATAAAGAATCATATATGTCCACAACCACCTGCGACATGTCTAGGGAAGAGTAACAGTCCTTGAATTCATCATGACAGATAAACAGTTTCCTCGGTGGAGTTGTTGGCGTAAGTGACTTACGTGAGGCGGGTCGTGCCATACCAATGGTTCGAAAGATCTCATTCGGAGCATTGATTTGCCTTTGGTCCTTGAAAAATACGCACCTCTCATGCACATTTCAAGACATGGTCGCTCTTCATTCTATGGAAGCAAGGAACACCAGGGTTTTCCTACTGACAGGGACCTTAGCTGATGTGCTAATGAAGTGTTAACCTGTCAGTGGTTAAAGAGGATACAAACGTGACCAACTCAAGGGTGGAGACCGAGAGAGAGAGAGAGATGAGAGAGAGAGAGAGAGAGAGAAGAGACAGACAGACAGACAGACAGAACAGACAGACAGAGACAGACAAGACAGACAGACAGACAGACAGACAGACAGAGATCAACATGAAGAATGGTTGAAGAAGCAGTGGTAGAAGGGGTGGGATGGATGGGGATGAGGTGGGGGTGGCAACTTCTTGTCATACAGAGACGGATGTATAAGCTCAACGGGTGGGGCTCTGAGAGGTAAAATAAATAAGTAAACAAGTGTATAAATAAATAAATGAACCATAGATATATAAATAATAAATAAACAAATAGACGAATAAATAAATGAATGAATAATGAATAGATAAATGAATAGATAAAAAAACAATATATGGATAGATAAATGAATATATAACATCAATCAATCAATCAATCAATCATCAATCAAGCAATCAATCAACTGCAATCAACTGCACGGGGGGGGGGGGGTAGCAAGGAAATGAGGAGGTGGTGTAGGAATGGTAGCAGAGAGAGTACGGTTTCGGCAAAGGGTGGAGGGTGGAGGCAAAGGTGGAGGGGGTGAGGCAAGCAGGAAGATGTGGGGCCGGGGGAGTGGGGGGACGGGGGTAGGGGGTGGGGGTGTGGGGGTGGGGAGCGGTAATTGTAGAGGCAGCGGGGACAGAAGATCCGAGGAGGAATCTGTTCCCAGGTTCAACTCCGCATGTTTGCCTGAATGCACTAATGACATCAGCCAGCATTGAAAAGCCATCTGTCCGAGCAGATTAATTACGGTCATGGCTCGCCACGCGAGGGAACACTGTTGCTTTCTTCTTCTGTCCGGTAAACACAGCACTGTCGATGCAGTGTCAGAAGAACAAACCCGAGGTGGCCCCATAATCAATGTTGTCAGAGCGTCAACTTTACGGCAACATCGATTCTTAGCTTCCATAGGATCAATGCCGACAAGACGACGGGAACAAAGTTAATAAACCAATCATACATCTCCCTGTCCCTGTCGCACGTCTGTGTCTTCTGTCTGTCTGTCTCTCTGTCTGTCTCTGTCTCTCTCTCTCTCCATCTCTCTCTCTCGTCTCTCTTTCCTCTCTCTCTATTTTCCTGTCTGTCTCTATTTTTGTCTCTGTCTGCCCACTCCCCTTCTCTGTCTGTCTGTCTGTCTGTCTGTCTGTCTGTCTGTCTGTCTGTCTGCTCTTGCTGACTTGCAAAAAAGCAAAAAAAAAAAAAAAACAACTATTTTCTGCGTTCGGATCCTCTGCCTTGGAATAGATTTGTATACATGCTAAATTAGGACATATTATACTCAACAGTGTTTACAATGTGTATATTCAAATAGCAGAGCATACACCAAGTTATCACACAAATTGTGACTCTGAATTAAAGTGCTCTTTCTGTAAACCCCTGCAATAGAATTTGAAGCTGCATTTTGATGTGTGTTTGTTTGTTCTGCATATGTTGCAGGTTTGAGAAATATGCGCCCCCGCTATCCCGCCAGAATATTAAAATGATCCTATTGATCACAGAATTACTAACATTGTCGTGGAATTGAAAAATCAAGCAAATAACCCGAAACATCACGCATCCTTATTCCTCTTGAGACACAAAAGACAAGGCCGTCTTCAGCTACCATTTCAGTGGAGATGCTTTATCGTGTATTTGATTTTGTTTATATTAACTTATGTATACATGTTTTGTTTTAATAGATTAACAATTGTTTATGTCTTCGTTTGAATGGATGTTAGCATTGTTATCATTACAGAGGCGCGGAAGGTGCCCTTGCTCTTAACGCCTTAAATAACCTCGGCCTTCATGATTAACATTCCTGCTTTTTTTTTTTCTTCAGTTTTGCCTTAGCTGACTCAATCAGCAGACCTGTCGAGAGGCGTTGTTGCAGTACACTTGAAAAAACAGTATAATCGTACGAAACTCTCTC
>JADBJO010007036.1:47648-52648 GCA_016801955.1 Conus betulinus
CCTCGCTCTCTCCTCCCCTCTCCCTCTCTGTCCTCGGGCTCTCTGCTCATCAAGCCTCCTCATCTCTCTCCATCGTCCCTCGTCCTCTCTCTCCCCTTCTGACCTCTCTCCTCTCCTCACTCGATCTCTCTCTCCCTCCTCCTTCCCCTCCATCCCTCTCCCCCCATCTCTCTCTCCTCTCTCCCCTCTGTCATCCATCTCCCTCTCTCTCTCTCTCCTGACTCCTCCTCGCTCCCTCTCGCTCCCTCTACTCTCCCCTCCCTCTCTCTCGCTCTCTCTCTCTCCCTCCTCTCTCTCCTGTCCTGTCTCTCTGCTCCTATGTCTGTCTACTCTCTCTCCCTCTCTCCCCTCTCCTCTCTCTCGTCTTCCTCCTCTCTCTCGGTCCCTTGACTCGTTTTGTCTTGCCTCGCTCCCTCCCCCCCCCCCCCCCCCCCTCTCTCTCTCTCTCCTCTCTCATCTCTGTCCTGTCCTGCTATCCTCTCTTCTCGCTCCCCCCTCTCTCTCCTCTCTCCCTACCCCTCCCCGTCATACTCTCTTCGCGCTCATATCCCTCTCCATCCCATCTCCATCCTCCCCACTCTGTCTGTTTTGTTATATTTTATTTTGTTTTGTTTGGTTTGGTTTTGAAACAAATATAATCAACATTTCACGTTCCACTTCCTTGTGGTTTGACTTTGATTAGTTATCTGGAAAGCAATCGGCTAATTTCCAAGATCGCTTTTGACAAAAATACACTGTGCAGTTAGACTGGGAACTCTCTCTCTCTCTCTCTCTCTCTCTCTCTCTCTCTCTCTCTCTGTGCGCGAGTGCACGCACGTGCGTCCGAGCGCGCGTATGCACGCGAGTGTGTATGTGTGTGTGTTTGTGTGTGTGTGTGTGTGTGTGTGTGTGTGTGTGTGTGTGTGTGTGTGTGTGTGTGTGTGCAGGACGGCGTGTATGCTCGCGCGCGCGCGCGTGTGTGTGTGGATGAGAAAGAGTGTGAGAGGGGAGAGCGAGAAAGAGACAGAGAGGAGAAAGAGAGAGAGGGAAGGAGAGAGAGAGAAACAGATAGACAGACAAACAGACAGACAGACAGAGAGAGAGAGAGAGAGAGAGAGAGAGAGAGAGAGAGAGAGAGAGAGAGAGAGAGAGAGAGCCGAGATGATTTATTCACGTTTTAGGCCATAGCCCCCTTGTGAAGGGGGTTGTGTGTGAGTTAATTGCAGTCATCTTAGCACACTGAGCAACTGCACGCAAACATAACAAATACTTATTCGATATAAAGTTTTATGACAGAATAAATGATCGGAACTTGAATGCTTTGAATAAATAAATTAACAAATATTTCACAGTTTGCTCATGAGTACATGCCAAAAGAAGTGCCAATCTAAACTGGCTTGGGAATTCATAAAACTTGATCGGTATATACTGAGCTCTTAGTCTGAGCGAGACAGGGCAACGCAACACAAAATGCACTTTATTTTCTGTATCCTTTCTGCAAAAGTGGGCATGTTACGTCTGCTTCACTATGAGAACGATAACGGTAAATATAATGCTCGGCAATTTCAGACACATCAAGCCTAAATCTAGTCGTTATGTACTTTAAGTGCCTGTCCAGATCTAGCTGTAGATAAGTTTGAACATAAGATACGGTGCAAAAGGACCCGTAATAAATAAATCTTTCACTGTTATCCATATGAACATTCCATTCTGCCAGCTGCACAAAATCAGTCTATCTCTAAAGACGCTGAGAAAATCGCCGGTCGCGTTAACGCCTCGATTCAACCAAACATAACCAAATCCAAACAGATTCAGTTGATAACGAACGTTTGAGACCCAGTTTCTTTTGTCACGTTCATCTAAATCAAACAAACATACGATAGGCCTTATATGGTAATCTGCTCTCATGCATTCTAATTAATTTTAACCAAAACTTAACACACTTTATGGCAAGTTTATGTAAATAGGGTACCTGTTAGTTTCGCCATATGCAAGGTCATTGGGTGTTCGCAATTGAACTCCTAAGAATCTTTTGAGCCCAAATAAGTGGACCTTTTCGCATTGTAGAGCTGCTTTTTCTAATTCCCATAACTATGCACCATACTGTATGATTGGCTGAATCTGTGCGTCGAACAGTTTTAGAAAGATATGCAGGGAATTGTTTTTTAACTAATAGAGGTTTTTTTTGCAAAACAGATAACAAAGCATTTTTGGCTCTACTCAAAAGGTTATTACAAGCTGCTACAAAATTAAGTCTCGTAGAAAAGCAGATTCCTAAATACCTATATGCATTAACAACAGGCATAGTAATGTTACACCGTTGAAAGTCCATTTTTCATATGCAGATTACTGCCACAATTTCCCAAATACAACAACATTACTTTTATCCACGCTTACCTTAAATATAAGCCTGACGCTGCGCGATGCAAACTACTTACCTGGGCATGTAGACCAGCAACTGTGTCAGCCAACAAAGCCACATCACAATGGGTAAGTGATCCGATTCTAGTCTGTCTGATACAACCAATTTACATGAAGAAAAAAAAGATGGTAAACAATTCTTTGGAGACTAGGAAATAATCATGAACACTGTTTCCTGTTTCAGATATACATGTATATAATCGTTATCGGTATTACCACTGCAAAAATCATTAAGAATACACAAACCAAGAGCTGTACACATATTTAACAAACATTTGCCATAATTATTAAGTACATCATCTGCAGATTCTTGCATAGCAATCCAAAACAGAAAGAGTGTTAAACTGATCGCAAGGTCCATTACTGTCGTCAAATACATCTGGAGAAAAATTGGAAGTTCTGCTATTCAGGTCTCCAGAAATAATCACATGCGCATCATCAAACTGAGTCATACAATAGAAAAGACACTCTTCAAGTGCACTTAAATCATTTTCAATACCAAACTGAGTACAGAAAGGAGAGCCAACAGGTGGAACATAGGTACAAGCATAGATGACACGCATTCGTTGTTAAACCCAAAAGACTCTTGTCAATCAAAAACAAAAGAACATGTGGGCAATCTGTCTTGGTTTCTTTTATAAAAGACATGAATTCATTTCGGAAAAGACACAGTATGCCACCTGACATGCTTCCTTTTTTTTTACTTTTATTTTTTTAAATTTTGTTTTAGTAAATTTAATGGCAGGTTTTAGAAACGATAGTATAACCTGGAAATGTAACTTATTGAAGGTCATCTACTAAAGTGTCATCTAGACAAATGACATCAAAATCAAACAAATAGGACATGAAATCTCTGTCTCCCTCTTATTTTAAACAGAAGTCCATTTACATTCCAATGTGTGAATGAAAAGCAAACCTCACAATCTCTAAAGATTTCACTAACTTCATATCAACTGTATTACCATTCACACAATGCTTTTCCGTTTTGAGATCTTAATCTTTGATTCATCTTTGTGTTTCTTAGATAAACTATCTTCACCACTCACACCTTTCTCTTTACGATCTTTTTCCCTTTTGAAATGCCCCTTCGTTTTGTCCACCAGTGTTTTATATCTGTCGACAAAGTATGTTTCAATTCTTGAAATGATTTGTTGACAACCCTGTATTCGTCCATGCAGTTTGTCATTTAATCTGACAGGTCTGTTTCACGATCACCGGTACAAACATCATGACATTTAACATGAACAACATTTGAACTTAAAAGGTTATTTTCAAACTCTTCGTTATTTACAACCACCTCCCCCCTTCCGTTCCCCTTAAAGAACCCAGTGTTTACACCACTGACCGATTCTTCGCTCAATGCGCGCGTGCCTTTGGCCTCCATAAAAGCCGCGTGTTTCGCACGGTAGTCACGTCTCCTCCTTACCTGCGCTACCGGTGTCAAGCTGGGCTGGCACCCCCCCCCCCCCCCCCCCCCCCCCCCCTTTTTCAAGATCCCTCAAGTTTTGCCCTTCCTGAATAAAAAACCTTTTTACTTCTATGAGAAGATGGTAAAAAACTCATGGTGGCTCGATTGTTTTCACTTCTGGCTTTTTTTTCAGATATGGAGATATTCGTACATTTCTTATCCAAAGGTCAAAGTCCTCACCAACAAACAATTCACTGCCCTTCAGTTTACTTTTAGCTTTTAAGTATTTTCTCCTTATCTGCGTGGAAGGTGCAGCAGGCGATGATTGGCGAGTTATGCTTAGCGTTTAGGCGATGAACTCGATCAGACTGGAAGTCGCCGGTCAGATCGAGTTTGCAATCACACTGTTGATAAGCCCTTCACAGCCTGTCTGGGTCTTAGTCTCTTTATGAGGGAGTCCATAGAAGATCAGAGTATTCCTCTTTGAGCACCCTTCCAGATCATCGGCCTTTCGTTCTGTATCCAGCATCCGCCTCTTCAGCACGTCATTTTCCCGTCATAGGTCATCCACTTCATCCTTCAAGGACCTCGCCTCTTTCTGAAGTGCAGAATGAGTGAGCATCCCGTATGTCCTTCACATCGTCTTTTATGCCACTTAGATCTTCCTTCATGCTCTTAATATCTTCGTTCATGTTGTCAAAATTTGTATTGAAAGTCTGAAGCATACACATCAGGTACTGCATGGTAGGTTCAAGAGCAGGTTGGAAAGGCGGAGTAGAGCTGGTTGTGGTCCCTCCTGTCTTCTCCGTGCTGGCACTCCAGGTATCCCTGGTCAAAGAAGTTTGGCGGTGAGTGTCCTTTCGTGCCCTGGATTCTGTTCTATGTCGGCATATTGAAGTAGAAAATTGCCCCAGAAGCAATACGTGAGGAGGCAACCCACTATAACATAGCCTGTCAAGGACCTGAGATTCAATGTCCTTTTGAACATGGAGACCGATTTTTTGGCCCTTTTCAAAATAAGGTTAATAAAGACAGGCTGAAAACATTCACACCTGACGCGAAAAATCCAGCTGCGAGGAAGGCATCATTAATCATGAAGCTGTCGACAGGATCCAGGGTTTGAACACTTTTAGGTTCCACTGTAATTGATAAAATTGTCCGGAGCTCATTAATCCTGCGTTCATCTCTTCTG
>JADBJO010007036.1:57648-67648 GCA_016801955.1 Conus betulinus
TGATAATGACATGGGGATGATGATGATGATGATGATGATGATGATGTGTGATGCTGATGATGATGGTGATGATAGTGATGATGATGGTGAGATGATGAGGATAATAATGAATGGAGATGATGATGATGATGATGATGATGAGGAGGAGGAGGAGGAGGAGGAGGAGGAGGAGGAGGAGGAGGAGGATATACTGACATGACGACAATGATGGTCGACCAAGGCCAGTATGGCGACCAAAAAAAAAAAAATCATGATGATGACGATGGTGGTGGTGGTGGTGGTGATGATGATGATGATGATGATGATGATGATAACGAGGAGAGAGGAGGAGGAGGAGGAGGAGGAGGATTATGACGACGATGACGACGACGATAATTAAGTGATGAGGACTTCGGCGACGAGGTGACGCTGATAATGACAACGTTGATGTCGACAGTGATGGTGAAACATGAAAATATATACCTTGGAAGGCGCTGAAACTTAGCGTACTAGTGGCAATGATCACAGCCTCGGGGAAAACGGCTCCAAATTCCCCAGACAAAGTCGTACAAAACACACAAACAAAATCAAGAACAATGTAAAAAGATCAAAAGGAAACAAGGCAGATCTTATACAATACAACATATAAAAATCTAATCTAATCTAAGCAACAAATAAAAGAGAAATAATACAACACATGCAAATCAAACCTAACCAAAAAGACAGAAACAGTACGACACATACAAATTATACTAACCAAAAAGACAGAAACAATACAACACATACAAATCAAATCTAAGCAAAAAGACAGAAACAATACAACAAATACAAATCAAACCTACCCAAAAGACAGAAACAACACAACACATACAAATCATTCTAACCAACAAAAAAAGGGAAAAACAATACAATACATACAAATTAAACCTAACCAAAAAAACAGAAACAATGCAACACATGCAAATCAAATCTAAGCAAAAAGACAGAAAAAGCATCCAGACAACGCAGAGCAAAACGAAACAAACGGACAGAAATCCTACTGAAATAAACGTAAACAAAGCAGAAAACAAAACAGTGGAACAAGAAACCAACAAATGCAAAATGATACGAACTGTAGCAAACAAAACCAAACAATGCAAACCAGTCAAGCCAAACCAATTCAGAACAATATATAACAAAACAAACAATACAGAACAATGCATTTGCTTTGCAAAAAAAAAAAGAGGAGAAATATACTAAATAAATCAGTACAACACAAAACACCGAACAAAAAATATAATAGAGAATCAAAGTATACAGAGAAAAAAACAATACTGTAAAACTCCAAACGTGGTAAAAGAGAGAGAGAGAGAGAGAGAGAGAGAGAGGGAGAGAGAGAGAGAGAGAGAGAATAAGAAAGAGAACTGTTGATGGAAAACATCAATCCAACATCTACATCTACACACCCTCAACAGGCATACTGATCAACGCTCACAACCCATTTCCCCATCCGATCTTCCCACTGCCTGTTTACATGCACACTACCGTACAAGGTGGACCTATGTAGATTTTGGTCCGAAAAAAAAGAGTGTTACCGCACACATCTTTTATAAGAAATCTTCAAGTGTGTATTTTGAAGCACACCAGCATCTACCTTCTCAAACTGAGCATGTCTTTCATGTACGTATGTGGGACAAGCATGGGTTACAGGAATCCCGAGAGTACACAATATTAACTTTGGCCTTTGAGTTAACGATTACTGTGTTAATCTCGATGACGCTTTTTACATAAATCCCCCGACTTGTACAACAAAAATGGGGGGTGGGGGGTGGGGGTGGGGGGGGTAAACAAACATCGCCAGCTCGACACGCACGCGCGTCGCGTGTTTCAAGGACGTCAACAGCAGGCGTTCGTATCTCATCAGACCTCGCAAAACCACGCGAGATACATCGACCCGGTTAGACACGCCCAGTTGTCACGGGGTGCTGAGCGTCAGACAGGTCTTTCCGCCAATTAGAGAGCGTTACTATTTTGGGTACACGGGAAGAAAACCAGTAGTTGAAAAACAAACTCGAGATCTCTATTTTGACGTTTAGCCCACTAAGACGATATCTTTCTCATTTCCAAGAATGATGAAGTGGATTTTAGACAGAAGGAAACGAAATAAGTTTCTGGATTGTTTAAGCCTCGTCTGTGTTTCTCACCTCAATTTGCTTTAGTTATGGTTTGAATTGTGAGTCCTGTATGTGGAGCTACTCTTCTTTCAAATTCTATCAAAAACCACGCGATTGGGAGGAAAGGAAATTCGCGTTTACACATGTTGGTTACCGTGACCACGCTGGGTAGAGATTGTAAAGTGTTCGTGACCGACTGCTGTTCATCCAACAATGGTCCACAACTCTGTCAGGAAAAGAGAGAGAGAGAGACAAAAAATTACAAGTCTGCCCCGAGGAGGGATAGCAGAGCGCTGTTTGGAGTGTTGTCTCATCCCGGGATCGGCATGGCATTGTCTGCCTCTACCCCGGCCATTTCTCTCTTCCCACCGACAGGTCTCTCACTCGGCCATTCTGAGCGTCTGCTATAAATCTGCCATGGACAGAAACCCAGCCCTTTATTTTGCACGGGGTGGAGCGGGAGAAGGAAATTACGTCTGTGCACTTCCGGTCTAGAAATGAGGACGTTGTAGGGTCAGAAATCAACAACATGTATCAACAGCCTATATAGTCATGACAAATTCAATCATATGACTGAAATTAAACAAGATGTTAGCTCTAACAAAAATATCAGCCCTCACGAAACTCCATCTCCACCCTTAATACCAAGTACTTCTTTCATTATTTTATTATTGAAAAAAATCTCTTTGAGTATTGAATCACCTCTCACCTGACCCTGGATTTCAGGTCTTTTTGCCCACCCGTGAACACGGTCTTCGCTTGTTGAGCTTCTCTGATTAGTCCATTTATTGTAATCTGTCTGCCAGTACCTCCTAACATTTGTCTTAATGCGTTTATGGTAAGCAAAAAGAGAGCGGTAGGGGGATCACCTTTCAGCCACGGAACATATTCTACAAACAACCTGATTGTGTCTCTCTTACTCGAAACATTGCTGTCCCACTTGAACTGTTCATTGTGGTGCAATAAGGATGCACAAAATACTACTGTCTTTATTGTGTACTCTTTTCATTTCCCTATCTTGCTTTCCACTGCCGCCTCCTTCGCCACGATAACTTTGGCTCATTTCAAAACCACTCATACACAGACACACCGCTTCCCACTCCATAATCTGCATCTCCTACCTGCTTTCACCATCACGCACACACACGCGCGCGCGTGCGCGCACGCATGCATGCACGCACGCACGCACACACACACACATCCTCACGCCTGCTTACACGCACGCATACACACACACACACACATCCTATCCTGTTTAATATTTTGATCCATGATCTTCCTAAATCATTATCAAAAACTGTTGAACTAGTACAATATGCGGATGATATCTGCATATGGATGAAAGTTACTTTAAAACGTCACACACCAGTTAGATCAATCAACTATATTAAAAAGTTATATCAAAATGAACTAGATAAAATTAGTAAGTACATGACTGAAAATGGATTGGCCCTTTCAGCTGAAAAATCGCATATGGTTCTGTTCAATACTGGCTATGATCCTGATCCTTTGCCCTCATTTCAAATAGATGGATTGTGCCTTGAATATAAAAAAGTTGTAAAATTTTTAGGAGTAAATTTAACTTCTAAATTGAGCTGGAATTATCACATACAAACTATTCTAACAAAAGGTAAGAAAACATTAAACTTCTTGAAAATGGTGAGTCAACAATCCTGGGGTAAAGACAGTAAAGTATTAACACATTTAGCTACTGCGCTTGTACGATCAAAACTATCCTATGCCCAGGAGACATTTTTTTCAGCCCCAAAATATTTAATTAAAAAGTTGCAGAGTATCGATAGTAAAGCTTACAAGATAGCTCTTGGTGTCCCGGTTCATGCATCAACTTTAAAAACTTATATGGAGATCGGAATATTACCTTTTGAAGAAAATATGAAACTTGCATCTGCAAAATATATTTTAAGAAGTCATACACTACAAAATCTTAATACCAGTGAAACTGAATTAAACTCAGAAATAAATTTTCCTAAACGGGGCTCAAAAAATTGATTCTCTAAAATGATAGCCTCATACACATCTGACTTATTTACAAAAGCAGGCACTGCACCCTCAAAACGTAGCTCCTCGGGTGTCTTTTAGCACTATCCCGGAATGGGAACTTTGTAGAGCAAATTATGACATAGACTATACAAGTTTAAGAAAAAATGATGGACCCTTGTTGCCACGAATGTTAAGTCACATATAAATGAAACTTATATAAATCACCTTAAAATCTATACAGATGGTTCTGTACTAGACAATCATTTGTCTGGTTCAGCATTCATAATTCCATCCTTAAAAATAGAGAAAGGTTACCACCTTGGAAAGAATATTTCCATATTTACTGCGGAACTTGTTGCCATTATTATGGCATTAACCTTTCTTCTTGATTTTCGATTTCCTGTATTTCAAATACTACTTTGTGTTGATTCAAAATCAGTCCTACAAGCTCTAAAAATTTTCGAACACAAGTGTGAGAGCAGAACTTATATCAGAAGTGTACCACTTAATTCATTCATTTTTTGCATTTATGGTTCTTATGTCGATTTTTGTTGGGTTCCATCTCACTGTGGATTACCTGCGAATGAAAGGGTAGACAAATTAGCCAAAAAGGCTGCTATCACTGAAACTGATTTAACAAAGATATGCATTCCTTTATCCTTACATGAGAGTTATAGTCTTTTAAAAGACGCAGCCTGGAATTCTATTTCAAAGAGGGGAAAAAGGCACCAAAAACAAAAAAGGGGATATTATTTAACAAGATATCAGCAAATAAAACAGGTATGAAGAATCTCTACCAAGAGAGGATTTTTAAAAAGTTTGATTTTTAGATTGAGGCTTAATGCCTTTAAAACCAAATTCTGTAAACATGTGACTTGTATTTGTGGCCAGCAAATCACTCCGTTCCATCTACTATTTTTTGTGCGATAGAATGAAACCCTATTTACCTGCTTGGTTGTTGAACACTGAACCGTCGATGTCAGTCTTTGAAGACATCATCTCTGACGAAACGAACATTTTGAAGTTGTTCAAGGACTGATCAAGAGCCCAGTTGGACATTTACTTTAACGTCTACCTTATTTTCTTAATCTTGGTGTTAGTTGCTTATTTAGTGTTTCTTTGAAAGTTTTGGATCCAGTTATGTGTGGTTTTTTTTTTTACTTTTTTTTAACAAAATTTTAATTATTATTTATTATTATTTTTTTTTATTTTTTTTTTTAATCTAGGCCTAATTGCATTGTACATACCTACGTTCGCCCCAAATCGACACCAACTGTTTGCATGCATACCCCAAAA
Source organism: Conus betulinus (assembly GCA_016801955.1). Lineage (NCBI taxonomy): Eukaryota > Metazoa > Mollusca > Gastropoda > Neogastropoda > Conidae > Conus > Conus betulinus. The sequence goes on from JADBJO010007036.1 coordinate 63,078, forward strand.
AAATCACATGCAACACACACACACACACACCACACACACACACACACACACGGATACAATGAGCGTTTGAGGTAATAGGGAAGCTAGAGGAACAGAAAAGAGGCAGTTTGGTCAGATTCAGAGAGACAGACACAGTAATTTAATAGACAGAGACAGCGCCATGAACCTGGATATTTTTCATGCCATCTGTCATATATCACCTGTACTTCCACCTCTGCATATATCCTATAGTTTCCTTAGAAAAGAAAAAAAAAATCACTATAGTACCTGAAGTTTCGTCATCCTCCAAGGTTAGTCAAATCAGACTGTTCGAACAATTCTTTCGGCTGTGACAGACCCCAATTCATCCAATGGCTGCAACGACTGTTATATATATATATATATATATATATAATATATATATATATATATATATATATATATATATATATATATATATATATATATATAAAAACTCCAGTTCTCTCGAAGACTAGCATCACAGATAATCTCTCTCATTGATGGACAGCCCACTGACTCCACGTCTGCAGGGAAGATCAAGTACCCATCAGCATTTTTATCGACTAAGCTGCTGAGTCTGGTTTGTAGCACGCTCTGATTTTCTTTTTCAACCAAGGCATTCTTCGGGTGAAGACAGGCTCAAATCACTCCTCTGTATATCCCTCTCCCTGCTCCTCCACCTCCATTCCCAACTCTACACTCTACTCTACTCTCTGCCCGTGCCACCCCCCCCCCCCCCCCCCCCGCCCTCATCCTTTTCTCAAGTGATTCCGTCCCCATAAAGAGGAATGTTCAGGTTCCACCAGCCCCAGTGAACTCCGACGGGACAGGCAGATCGATCTCACCCCCTGGCTCCTGCGTGTCTCTGCCAGAAGGGAAATCTACGCTGGCCTTGTCTTCTTGTCATCAGACTGTTGTCGTTCGGTCTCAAACAGCCCCGTGGTTTCTATCAGGAGGAGGGGGGGGGGGGGGGGGGAAGACACGTCCACCCTCCAGGGAAGAAATGTGAGCTCCATGCAGTGTGTTGGCAAGTTCCAGACGGGATGCTAACGTTTTTCTTCTGACCTAGACAATGACTTTTTTTTTTTGTTTGTTTTTTTGGCCAGACTGCCTCCAGGTCTTTTAGGAGTCTTGTAGGGGAAAGAATTGCTAGATTTTGGGATGCCAGAAACTGTTTTTGTTGGACTGCATTCTTTGATTGCCTATGAGTTCCACCCTCATCCCCATCCCACACCCTTGACAGAGGTTTTGACCACAGTTCAAAACCGCCCCCACTCCCCCTTGATGGAGTTCTCAGGTGTACTCCTGTCTTGTATCATTGTATTCGTGAGTCTATCTATGCACATGAATGTAGGAAAACATGTATGCATGTGTACATGTCTCTGTTTACGGAATTACATATCTGCACGTATGCAAGTATGACTTCACACACACACACACACACGCACACACCACACACACACACACACACACACACACACACACACACACACACACACACACACACATATATATATATATATATATAGCCTTCCCTGAGGAAGCCTTGAAGTAAAGGCGAAAGCTTGAAGGAAATGAAGAGTTGTGGAGTGGGAATGGCTGTGCGGATTTTATTACTTCTTGTGGTTTTAACTAATGACTATATCCAGCACTCTACGTCCTTGAGCGGTGCTCAGCAATCAACAGGTTTTACTTCAAACATATATATATATATATATATATATATATATATATATATATATGTTTGTATGTATGTATGTACGTATATTTGTGTCTGTGTACATTCTTGTTCGAAAGTGTTCCATATGACTTGCGTGTTTGTATGTTTGTTGTCGGTTTTTGTTGTTGTTGGTTTTTTTTTTTTAACGTTTTGTTCCTAGTAAAGAGGGACATTTTTATCTGATTTAAGATGTTATGTTAGAAAGATTTTGAAGCAGGTCCATTCAGTTGTTGGAAAAAAATGATTTAATGAGGTGTGTGTGTGTGTGTGTGTGTGTGTGTGTGTGTGTGTGTGTGTGTGTGTGCGTTTCTCTGCGTGTGAGAGAGAGAGACAGTGTGTTTGTGCGTGGGTGCGTGCGTGTGTGCGAGAGCGCGCGCACGCACGCACGCGTGTATGTGTTCGTGTGTGTGTATGTCTTTCTTTTTTGAAACATCAATCAGTGGTTGACTTCCACGAGATAACAACCCTGATGTGACCTTTTGCGGCTGGGTAGTCTATAAGCAACATAAATCTCTCAGTCTTTCACACACACACACTCTCTCTCTTGCTCTCACTCCTCCCCCCCCCCCTCTCTCTCTGTCTCATATATCTTTCTATCTCTCTCTCTCTCTCTCTCTCTCTCTCTCTCTCTCTCTCTCTCTCTCTGTACCAATCTGTCCATCCCTTCATCCATCCATCCATCCATCTACCCATCTATCTATCTATCTATCTATCTATCTATCTATCTAACGTCACCAGGTATGCCAAGGGGGTGGCTACAAAACTTGGAAACAAGTGTAGACTAAATGCATACGTCACGACAGACCAGCGGAGGAAAGATGGTCCTTCTTTGACCCATGACTCGGTGGGTCATGGGCTAAGCCCCGTCCTTGTTGAGCAACAATACGCGTAAGGCAGCTCTGTACTCTCCTCTCCCGCTCCCCCCCCACCTTCCCCCTTCCTCACCACGTCCCCTCTCATCGGACATAGAACGTGTGGATCGAAACCTACTCCTGATTCGTGTGCTTCCTATAGAATACTGGAACACCCAGCCTCCGGTTGCAACGATTTTTGTCACACACACTCTGAGCGCATGCTGCAGACGATCACAAACAGGGTGGGAGGAAAGATGTTGGGGCAGGGTGGGGGGGTGGGGGGGGGGGGGGGGGGGGTAGGCAGGAGGAAGAGAGGGGACAAAACTCTTCCCTGCAAGAGATTCAAACCACGGACTCTACGGTTTTCTCTCTTTGCGGTATCCATTGAGACCCCCTTTTTTTTTTTTTTTTTAAAATTTCTCTTCTCTCCTCCTCCTCCTTCAGATAGGGTAGTGCTTCTGTCAGCTAAAACGATATTGCCGCTGAAAGGGAGGTGGGTGTAATCGGCAGTGTTGCTGCAACATTCTCGGAATCGTTTCTCTCTCTCTCTCCCCCCCCCCCCCCCCCCTCCTGCCCCTGCCCTCCCTCTCCCCATTCCTTGACATTTTCCCCTGCATGATTTGTTCCTGGTCGTATTTCTCTTCTTCGGCCAGACAAAGACTTCAGGGAGCTCTGACAGGTTTTAGGAGAGCATCGGGGGATGAGCAGGCCCTTCTCTTATTGCCTCTTTATTTCTTTGTCTCTGTTTGCTTGGCTGGTCCAGCCACTCACGCCCAAACTCGCCATGGTGTCCCTAAACACACACCCTCTTCCCCTTTGCCATCCTCTCTCTCTCTCTCTCTCTCTCTCTCTCTCTCTCTCTCTCAGTTCGGTGACATGACAAAAAAGCTTTGAAAGAGCTGAAAGGGATGTGTACAAGTCTGCAAGTCGAAGTCATAGTTCCAGCAGAGGACGTTTCCAACCTGGATAAAAAGAAGAAAGAAGCGAAAAGAAAAAAAAAAGAGTAGAATGATGGACAATGTGAACATGTTGACAATTTAGACTGGAAAATTGTTGACTTGGGGGACTTTGAAAAGAAACCACATCACTTTCACAGCATACCACGATGACACAAAACGACACAATGCAGCCAGATGTTATTCTCTAAGGACTGGTGTAAGATGCCTCGTCCGACAAATCTGTATTGTCACAAGGAATTCATCCTTGGGACAGAAAACATGATTCTCCAGCCCTTGGTTGATGTCATAAAGAAAAAAAAAAATGCAAGCTAGCTGGGATATTCTCCCAATCTATATGTGCTGTCAGAGAAACTGTGTTCTCTGTTGTATATGGAACACCCTATGAGATATAGTGCTGGTTCGATTTATTTTAAGCTGAAAACCACAATGCGTTCTGAGGGTAGTCAAACTGAAGGTATGAAGAACCTGACCACTCGTTCTTGGCAGTAAAGAGGAGAGATAAGCGTCGTTACACCGAGAGGCCCTTATTTACGGGACGCAACAGATATATGTTAATAATATTCCATACCAAGGTACGCTGTGAAATAATTCTATGTTTAAGTTCATGTCTAATCTTGCTTGAATCTCACACTCAGTTGCCGTAACTGTAAACGCCGTCATATTGCCAAAGAGATATCTCAGCATGCTGTAACTCTGCCAGTTCTGTTGAATTACATGATAACGGAACACCACACGTTGACAGAACTAACAACCCTTCCATGCTTAAGTTCCTTCATCGGTTTATGAACGTGTGCTGTTTGCAATGATGAAGAAGCCATACTGAATGTCAGAGGTAAATTGCAGAAGACCAATATATTCACCGGGGGAAAAGGGCTTTCTTGTGAGTGAGCCACATCAAATGAAAACTAGTTCCTTTAGTGAAAGCCGCCAGGAGAAAGAACAAATAAGCCGCCATGATTTTTTTTTATCACCTGATTGTTGAAGCCGTAACTTTTTTTCTAAATAGTGATCAGAGCTGGAAGTGAATGATATCTGGCC
>JADBJO010007036.1:72648-75148 GCA_016801955.1 Conus betulinus
CCTTATTGTTGGAGAGCACGGCTAATGACCCCGCCACACGATCCATTTTGCCTTATGGTTGGGGAGCACGGCTAATGACCCCGCCACACGATCCGTTTTAGCCTTATGGTTTCGGGAGCACGGCTAATGACCCCCGCCACACGATCCGTTTTTAGCCTTATGGTTGGGGAGCACGGCTAATGACCCCGCCACACGATCCCTTATGGTTTTCAGCCTTATGGTTTAGGGAGCACGGCTAATGACCCCCCCGCCACACGATCCGTTTTAGCCTTATGGTTTAGGAAGCACGGCTAATGTCCCTGCCATACGATTCGTTTTTTAGCCTTATGGTTTAGGGAGCACGGCTAATGACCCCGCCACATGATCCGTTTTAGCCTTATGGTTGGGGAGCACGGCTAATGACCCCGCCACACGATCCGTTTTAGCCTTATGGTTGGGGAGCACGGCTAATGACCCCGCCACACGATCCGTTTTAGCCTTATGGTTTAGGGGAGCACGGCTAATGACCCCGCCACACGATCCGTTTTAGCCTTATGGTTGGGGAGCACGGCTAATGACCCCGCCACACGATCCATTTCAGCCTTATGGTTTCGGGAGCACGGCTAATGTTTTTTTAGTTGGAAGGTCTACTTCCCCTTCTGTCGTAAGCAATGCAAGATGAGCATCGAATTCGTTCGTCTCCTACGCAAAAGTACACTGCGCGTGCACCATCAGCGACGTCGGCACGGCTGGAGGACAAATGTTAATCCTTCCGTCGCCTCGTCCAGAAAGCCAATGACCCCGCCAAACGATCCGTTTTAGCCTTATGGTTTAGGGAGCACGGCTAATGACCCCGCCATACGATCCGTTTTAGCCTTATGGTTGGGGAGCACGGCTAATGACCCCGCCACACGATCCGTTTTAGCCTTATTGTTGGGGAGCAGGGCTAATGACCCCGCCACACGATCCATTTTGCTTATGGTTGGGGAGCACGGCTAATGACCCGCCACACGATTCGTTTTAGCCTTATGGTTTAGGGAGCACGGCTAATGACCCCGCCCACACGATCCGTTTTAGCCTTATGGTTGGGGAGCACGGCTAATGACCCCCGCCACACAATCCGTTTCAGCCTTATGGTTTCGGGAGCACGGCTAATGACCCCGCCACACGATCCGTTTTAGCCTTATGGTTTAGGAAGCACGGCTAATGACCCCGCCACACGATCCGTTTTAGCATTATGGTTGGGGAGCACGGCTAATGACCCCGCCACATGATCCGTTTTATCCTTATGGTTGGGAAGCACGGCTAATGACCCCGCCACACGATCCGTTTAGCCTTATGGTTGGGGAGCACGGCTAATGACCCCCGCCACACGATCCGTTTTAGCCTTATGGTTGGGGGGAGAACGGCTAATGACCCCGCCACACGATCCGTTTTAGCCTTATGTTTGGGGAGCACGGCTAATGACCCCGCCATACGATCCGTTTTAGCCTTATGGTTTAGGGAGCACGGCTAATGACCCCGCCATACGATCCGTTTTTAGCCTCATGGTTGTGGGAGCACGGCTAATGACCCCGCCACATGATCCGTTTTAGCCTTATGGTTGGGGAGCACGGCTAATGACCCCGCCACACGATCCGTTTTAGCCTTATGGTTGGGGAGCACGGCTAATGACCCCGCCACACGATCCGTTTTAGCCTTATGGTTGGGGAGCACGGCTAATGACCCCGGCACACGATCCGTTTTAGCCTTATTGTTGGGGAGCACGGCTAATGACCCCCGCCACACGATCCGTTTTAGCCTTATGGTTTAGGGAGCACGGCTAATGACCCCGCCCGCCACACGATCCGTTTCAGCCTTATGGTTTAGGGAGCACGGCTAATGACCCCCCGCCATACGATCCGTTTTAGCCTTATGGTTTAGGGAGCACGGCTAATGACCCCCCGCCACACGATCCGTTTTAGCATTATGGTTTAGGGAGCACGGCTAATGACCCCCGCCATACGATTCGTTTTAGCCTTATGGTTTAGGGGAGCACGGCTAATGACCCCGCCATACGATCCGTTTTAGCCTTATGGTTTAGGCAGCACGGCTAATGACCCTACCATACCATCCGTTTTAGCCTTATGGTTAGGGAGAGCACGGCTAATGACCCCGCCACACGATCCGTTTCAGCCTTATGGTTTAGGGAGCACGGCTAATGACCCCGCCACACGATCCGTTTTAGCCTTATGGTTTAGGGAGCACGGCTAATGACCCCGCCATACGATTCGTTTCAGCCTTATGGTTTAGGGAGCACGGCTAATGACCCCCGCCACTCGATCCGTTTTAGCCTTATGGTTTAGGGAGCACGGCTAATGACCCCGCCATACGATCCGTTTTAGCCTTATGGTTGGGGAGCACGAGTCGCTTCCCCGCCACACAATAGTTCCACACTTCATCACCACGGTCCTTCTCCCTCCACGCACACACACACACACACACACACACACACACACACACACACACACACACAACACAC
>JADBJO010007036.1:85148-87648 GCA_016801955.1 Conus betulinus
CATCCAGGAAGCGTAACAATTTTGGAGTGTGAATCCTTTTGCAAATATTTAAATGAAATAAACAATCACTTGCATATCCAGTTTTAATTCTTACCCAGGGTCCGTAACTGGAGAGATAACCAGCTGCGGCAAAAAAAAAAGCTTTTCTGGGCATTTTGAAGATTTGCACAGAAGATTGTTTAGACTGCCGTTGGGGAAATTTACTTCCAATCACGAGGTTCACAATATAGGATATATTGATTGTCTTGCTAATGCGAGTCACATGTTAGGACATTAAAAGAAAAAAAAAAGAAACAGGCTTACTGCTAAAATATCATTATATAGACAGAGTCCTTCTTAATGTGTTATCTTTAATTGTGTTGTAGTGAGCGATTGTAAGCAAAATTATAACACAACTAAAATCTACATTGAAGGTGTTCTGACTGTGGGAACAGGAGTTAACATGTCACCCCACATCCACCTGAAGCTGTTCTCCAATAGGTCGAAATGAAGAATCTATTCCGACTGGCTAATGATATTGATCTTACAACGATTAGGACTTTTTTTTAGCAGACCACACATTATTCTATAGATTTTTCCGTAACAGTGCGTCTGTCCATTCATCATTTCTTCCTTTGTCTGGTATTTCATGGGAGGAAGGGCTTTTTGTGTCGCATTCAGAATCATGAGGAAGGGTTTTTTTTTATGTCGCATTCAGAACCGTGAAACCAAGAATCCCCCCCCCACTCCCCCAGACATGTTGAAATCAAGCACTGGCTGTTTTTGATTTCCGATTTCGTTTGCCAAAATTCGGGTGTTTTTAGAATCAGATGCAAATTTCACAAAATAAAACGCCACCCTTCGCTGTCCTAAACGTTGCATGCACCATCACGTTTCTCCGACTATAGTCACTGATCTCACCGCAGATGTGCTGGATGCACAAAGCCTGTTTCAGCAGTCGATCCTGTATTTGAGTTTGCAAAGCTACCTTGTGGTGTGACTAAAAGAAAACTGAATTCCTTCTGTCTGCATCTTACAATTCCCCACACACTTATCCAGGAACACCATTTCCTTCAGAGTATCTGGCTGATAGGATGTTAATGTCACCTGTATCAGCCTCTGTTAATCAAAACTGGTCACAATATGAATCGACCCTGTTGCCAATGTCAAAAGTCTAATGCGTGTTGCAAGAACAAGAAAATGTCAAGGGAAATAACCTCCCAAATGCATTTCATACATATGTTAAGAGGAATTGCAAACTAGAAGACTTTGCTATATATCAATAAAGATTTTTTTTTTATGATGTGCGAATTTTTTCACAGCTGATTGACCAGGCTGAAAATGTGAAATGCCTGAGTGAGTGTGACAAGAATAATGATCATTTGAATGGAAGAATCGCGTACTTTTTACATTGAATTGCAAATGGAATATAGTAAAAGATGAATGACCTTAATTTCTTGTCTGCATAATTTCTTTTCTAATGTCTCTTGCGTTTTTTTTTTTTTTTTTAGTTGTTGTTGTTTTAATTCAGCATTGTAAAAGGACTATCGTGTTGAATTCAGGGTTATTCTTGAGATTCTTCCTTCGTGGAAGTTTGAGGGCGTGGTGGTCTCACGAACCATGAAAAGACGAACAGATACAATTGTACTTTGGGGCACGCGTTGAACCTAAGGGTGTGGTCAATGGTATGTCGTGATCAAATGTTATTGCCTAAAGTTGTATGAAGGAAAATACGAAATGAATGATTAATTATTAGATTTTTAGATTTCAAAATTGTAGCAAGGATTAGAGCTGACATCCTAAGGGAAAGATGAATGATCGAGGGGGAAGTAATCGATGGGTACGATATCCCCCCATCCCTTCACTCCCCCTTTTCTTCCTGGGGGGCAGGGGGGGGGGGGGGTGGCAGGGGGAGAGGGGGGAGGGGGCTAATGTGTGAAAGGTATTGTGCCCCTCCTGTTACTTTGCTTTTCTTAAATTTTCTTTCTCCCCCCCCCCCCCCCCCCCCCCCCTGAAATTTTCAGTGGATTAATTGTTTACGAGATTTAAAAAGAAATAAGGGAAAGCTCTATTCTATATGATTTTTACATAAAATTTATTTGAGAATGCATGCGTTAATATGTGTGTAAGATACTGGTCTCTCAGCCTTCTCTCCCAACCCTGCTCCTCAACAAACGAACACGAAGGACAGACTAGTCATATAGTGGAGAGCAGTTTGTTTATTCACAGGGACAACGCAGGGATAGAAGAAGTCCAGCCGACCAGTTCTTGACCACAACAGCTAATGCACAAAGGGGCCTGTGGTCAGATGGTCAGAGCGTTTGCCTGTGGACCTGATGGTCGTCACTTCGAACCGCTCAGGGGATGGGACTTTATTGGCTCGAAAACTCTCCCTGTCCACCCAGCAGCGCATAGATACCTGATTCAGTTCACGGAAACTTAAAGGCGGTGGAAAAGAGGGTGGGCTACGTTGTCTGTCATGCTGTGCCCTAGACACGGCCAACCTTGACAGATCACTGCA
>JADBJO010007036.1:92648-95148 GCA_016801955.1 Conus betulinus
AGTTCAGTCACGAATCGGTAAAGGCAAGTATTACTTCCGCCAAAAGGTTATCTTTACACGTGTTGCTGTTTAATTGTTTGACCGTGACTTTGTTTGCTTGTTTCTTTGTTGTTGCATTTTTTTTGACCGAGATGTCTCCTTTCCCTCCTTCCAAACAACTGTCCCGATTCGATCCAAACATAGTGGGAACATAGATTGTAGTCGAAGGCTACACCCATAACATTTCTGAGCTCATTCGCTGTGTGCCGGGATCAGACGGTGTATCAAGGTGTTCGCTTATAAATGTACACACTTTCTTCGCGTATCAATACATTCTACTAAAGCAACACACACACACACACACACACACACACACACACACACACACACACACACACACACACACACACACACACACACTAAAACCCTAGATTTATGGTGATTCTTTCAGTTCGTCGTCACAATTACTTCCCTTGGCGGCGATCAAAGATTACCCTCAGAATGCGCTCGCCCTTGTCAGAAGGCTGCGCTCTCCTGAATACCCTAATGTGTTTATGTTCTTTCCTCTCTCCTTATCCCCCCTTTCCCTCTTTTTAACAACATGTTCAGGAACTGACCTTGACCAGATGGCAGCTCTGATTTGGCAGCTTGTGGTAGGTTCAATTATAAACAGCATGCACTGAACTGAACTGAAGTCCGTATCAGGGCTTTGACTAGGGTGTGACAACCCTAATATCAGTCTGTGCACTCGGCCAGGCTATAATCACAGTGAAACTTCAGACGATTCGACCCGAAAAAAACGGATTGTCACATGCCGCATGCTTGGAAAGACTACTGGTGAGGATGACCATCCCTCCATTTCCACCTCAGCAGGCTTAGCTATGGCAGGAACAGACGAACACCAAGCTCCAGCCAATGAGCGCCCGCTGTGGATTCAGGTCTGATGAATGTTTTACCGGAATCACCGCCTATACGGATATACTGCGTGTCCGACTGGCTCAAAGAGAGTGGGATGACGTCATGTAACCAAAGATACCCCTGCTGGCCTACCGTCATTGGTACTCACCCAATCTAAGATTGGCTACCCCAAGAAAATTTATGACACACGCCTGTGAATACACGTAGAGTGGGTAATGCAAAGCCAAAAAGTAATTCTTGCCCAAAGCAAGACCAAGGCTCTTGGGGAAAAAAACAAATATAGTGACAGACAGATGCAATAAACAAACAAACAGGACACATGAGTCGTGGCTCAGCAGTACTTGCTGTAAAAATATAATGGGGATGGAGATGCGAGTGCTTGTTGTGCGACACATATATAAACAGTAAAAAAAAAGTAAGACAAACAAGCATTAGTTGAACAACACATAGACTGAAAAGGTTAGATAAACTAATGCTAGCACAACGATACATGCAGTACAGCAGTGGGACAAACTAGAATTAGTTGAACGAAACATGGCGAACTACATTAAGTAACTAAGGCAAGTTAAACGTCACACTGCATTAAAAAAGTAGAAGTAAACTGGTGCAAGAGAAATGCCACTTACACACATAAACTAAAGTAGGGTAAGTTTCAAAATGGAGCGACTGAGGGCGGAAAACGAAGCAAAATTTAGAACACATGGAAAGATAAGTACCTCTGCGTTCTGTGTTCGTACTGTCCTTAATGTTAAATATTATTTTTGCCTGAAGAAGACCCAAGAGGTCGAAATGCATTGTGACTTGTCCTGTGCTTTGTTGATCTATGTCCTTGGCGGTAACTAACCCCCTCTCTTTCTACATAAAGTAGGGTAGGATAAATCAGTACAAGCTGAACAACTGTGGACTTACGTGGACTTAAAAAAAAAAAAAAAAGGAAGGACAAATGAGGCCCCCGTTCAACAGCACATACAATAAAAGGGGAGACAAGTTGGGACAAATGAGAGTCACTTGATGACGCAAGCAGCTCAAAAGGCCGGACCAGGTCATGCCGCCGCTGGAACCATACCAGTAGTTAGCGATAATGAGAGCGACATTGGTCGCCCACAAGACGGTCTGCGGGAACTGCAGCACATCAAGGGCAGACGGGAAGGGGTCTCAGACAGATTAAGTTCGCTTGCGAACTCGGTGGCTGGTACGCGTCGTCATCTATCCTGTGCCATTTGTGTGATTCCAGAGCTCAGGGCTCTTAGAGAGAGAGAGAGAGAGAGAGAGAGAGAGAGAGAGAGAGAGAGAGAGAGAGAGAGAGAGAGAGAGAGAGACAGAGAGAGACAGACAGACAGACAGACAGACAGACAGAGACAGGACAGAGACAGACATAATGGCAAGGGGCAAGGGAGAAAGGAGATAATAAGCTGATGATTGGCGAATCGAACGCGTACCCGTGGACAATTCTGATTAGAGACGGGAGGATGATAGAAAACAGATGTTGCTTTAATGGGTCAGGGACGGGACATACGATTTTTTTTTCCTGTGGAGGTAGGCTGGGAGAAAAGTGTGTGTGTGTGTGTGTGTGTGTGTGTGTGTGTGTGTGTGTGTGTGTGTG
>JADBJO010007036.1:107648-120850 GCA_016801955.1 Conus betulinus
ACGAACATTAAAGAATAAAGGGAGCTGAAAAAGAGACAAACCATGCTCACACATGCTCTTCTTCTTGTTCATCTTCAATGGTTTGAGAGAGAAATGGAATGAAATCTTTATTTTCCTTAAGGCCAAGCCCTCTTCGGAAGAGGGGAACAAAAAAACAAATACATATGAACACCATTACATACAAACACATAAATATGCATTCAAGGTATAGCAAGCTGCCGCGCTTAAAACGCTTCATAGGTACAAATTGCTAATGTTCTGACTGTATTACTGTTCGTGAAGGCCATCAAGAGAGGTAAACGAAAATCATTTGGATTATGAGAGATTTTTTTTTGACCAATTAACTTCTCTTTTATGCTGTTGTAAAATGGACAACATGATAAGAAGTGCATTTCGTTTCCGACAGCAACTTTACATAGTTACAAATTAAGTCTTTGAGAGAGAGAGAGAGAGAGAGAGAGAGAGAGAGAGAGAGGGCAGACGGATAGAAACACAGACAGACAGACATGCACACACACTAAGAGACAAAGAGACACAGAAGTCAGACAGACTGACAGACAGAGAAAGAAGAGAGAGAGATAGAGGGGGGGGGGGGGGGGGCATGGCTGTGGTGGGTGTGCGGAGGTAGCGGATGGATATGGAGAGCAGAGGTAGAGGAAAGGGGGGGTGAGATGGTGGGACAGAAAGAGAGAGTGAGTGAGAGAGAGAGAGAGAGAGAGGGGGGGAGAGGAGAGAGAGAGAGGGGGGGGGAGTGGGCATTGCTGGAAGTGGGCTGGGTGGAAGCATGGGCTGAGTATCAGAGGCGTGGGGTGAAAGGACATAGAATGAAGAATGGATGGGATAATAGGAGAGTGAAGTGTTCCAATACAACATCATACACGGTTGTGTTTTCAACGATGAAAAAACATAATGAAGGAATCATCGTGGACATACTATCTTTTGAAATGCGGCTTTTTCTGCCCGTATTACTTCATTTGCTTCATCTTTCAAATGGTATTTTATTCGTTTCCTTTTCGTCAACGTTTCTTTTTTTCATGTTCATGTTTGATGTCATTTGATTTCATGTTAAATTTCCCATTTTTGAGGACGAGTAACTGGATTTGTCTTTTTTTTAAAATCTTCAAGTGATGCACAGTTTTGGGATCTTGTTTTTTTTTGTACTCCCAGTTCTTATAAAACACGAAGTACTTTACAACGGGAGCGAAGAAATGCTGTTTGTGTGTTTGTCTGTCTGTGTGTCCGCCCATGGTCAAAGTGTGTTCCACTCGCTCCAGACAAATCTTCTGGGCCGATCTTTCTGGAAATTTGTAGGTATGTTCATCATGGGTCACGGATGATGTTTTTATTTACCAGAATAGCCGTCACTGACGACTATAAATGATAGATTTAAAAAATCAAGTCCGATAAGGGAAATAAAAATTTTAAAAAATCAAGTCCGATAAAGGAAATAACCCCTGTATTGCTGAGTTTTTCTTCCACTAAATGGAAATTGTCTCCCCTGTCTGTCACTGTACTGGGAGAACGTTTATATGCTTTGCATCTTGTTTTGTCTATGTTTCAGTTTAGTTTAGATTTTTGCTGACGAAACCAATATCCCTGTTGTTTACCGCTGTTACTATTGTTTTTTGCTGAAGGAAAAAAAAATGTTTTTCACGATAATGATGTGAGTCAAAGAAAGGACAAAAGTAAGGGAGACAAAATAAAGCAAGCAATATAAACGTGCAGTTGATGATTAGATCTGGACAGATCAAAATAAAGCAAAACCTTCTTACATAAGGTAGGCGTGATTGTCTGTACATTGTGTCTTGCATGATTGTGAATGTTGAAGGTATATCTTCCACATGTGTTTTAGAAGCTAGAAGGACAAAAAATATCTGTCTAAGTTCTGTCAAAAGATTTTTGTTCACCATTGTTGTCATCATTATTTTTTGCTCTGCACATTATTTTTTACACATATATTTCCGTGCATCTAGTCTTCTTTTTTTTTGTGTGTGTGTGTGTATCGGAGGGTGGGGGTTGGGGGGGGGGGGGGCGTTTTTTACTCTTTCTGTGTATGTGTGTGTGTGTGTGTGTGTGTGTGTGTGTGTGTGTGTGTGTGTGTGTGTGTGTGTGTGTGATATCTGTGCAACACAGTGGCATTACCCCCACGCCGGTCATTCCGATCCCCATTGTCCTGTCGCAGAACCCGCACCAACAGTTCACAGGGAGCCGTCAGTATCAAGTCATTATGAGGCAACCCACCAGAGGAGGCACTGCATCACTGACAAGCTACCAAGCGACTAGTTACGACATGCGCGTGCGCGCGAGTACAGCCACACCCACGAAAAAAAAACGAAGATATTTCTAACATTCGTTAACAGGATTTTATATCTGGCAAGACATGCCATCGAAATTAATGAAAATACCCCTATCCATGAATAAAATGTCCCTGAAAATGTGTTCTAAGAAACACATGCGTCCCAGCTACACCTACATCCAGGCGCAATCTGAAGACTCAAGCGTTTTTGCTGCTGCAAAGTTGATTGGTTTTTTTTTTCTTCTTCGTGTCTTCCTTTAGCGACCGCAAACGATTGCGTGCAGCGTTAGAGGGCAAGATGTTTTATGCAGCTAATATCATGGGGAAAATAAGGCCTTCCCCTGGCCACACGATGAAGCATTATTGATATTCTTTTCTTGGTGAAGGTGAAAGGCTGTCGACTTGCATCGGGCATGCTGGAAACCCGAACCGTGCTTGGGTCTCTCGTATACCACTCCGAGATGTCTCTGTACAGGATCTTTGTAGGGGAGATCATTCGTGTCCAAACGTCAGTTTTTGTACTCTCAGTTCTTAAAGAACGAAAGTAATTTACAATGGGAACGAAGAAATGCTGTCTGTGTGTGTGTCTGTTTGTCTGTCTGTCTGTGGTCAAAATTTGTTCCAGTCGCTCCAGACAAAACTACTGGGCCAATTCTGCTGAAAATTTGTAGGTATGTTCATTATGGGTCACGGATGATGCCCAGTGTTTTATTTATCCGTTATAGCCGCTATAATGGTTTTTCATTTTTATGGAAAATCTCAGAAAGTACTTGGCCGATCTTTCTGAAAATTTGTAGTTATGTTCATTATGGGTCACGGATGATGGCCGATGTTTACTGGAATAGCCGTTACCAACAGCTATAACGGCCCAAAGCGGTTTTTTTCCTCTTTATGGAATATCTCACGCGTATTCAAGATAAACTGGGAGCACGTTTATATCCTTTGCGTCTTGTTGTTTATTTGTTTGTCCAAGTAGTACTACACCAACGACATCGTTTCATTCACGTTGTTCTGAGTTTCAGACGTCATTAATTTAACAAGCAACGCAATGTATGACGGAAGAAATGCCATACGATGCAAGGCATTACAATGGGAATACTAATACAATTCTTATAAACAATAACATGCACTGCGCTGCAATACTACACAATACGATTTAATGCAATGGAATACAATGCATCTGCAATGCGATACCATACAAAAGGAGCGAAAGCAGTAGAATCCTCTTCCGTACAATACAAGACACCTCGTTGTGACAGAGCTGGTCAGTTTCAAGAGAAAGACACGCTGTTCAGCTTAATACAACACAATCACCATTTGGATAGGAATAGAATCTTGATAAATATTTTTTCTCGCAAATATGAGTAGTTTACACATTCAAACAAGAAATGGAATTTGTATTCAGCTTTATTACAAAATGGACAGCTTTTTGGATGTTTGTTATATCTGTTATTAATTTTTAAATCGCATAATCCCAAACGAACTCTCGAAAGAGCAAACCAAAATGTACTAATCTTAAATAAATGTTAGCGAGCCGCCCAGAGAAACTGTGGACAACGAGTCACAAGACAACGAAAATGCACTTAGCTTTGATCGCTTCAGAGTTCGGTGCAAGGAAGAAAGCGTTGAATGAAAAAAAAATACTCATTGTGATAACTGACATTTTTTTTTTTTTCTGTGTGGAAAGTAGATTTGAATGATCTGTATGTTGAAAAACGGTCGCTCTGAGAAAGTTTTGCATTCCAATCTTGCACAGAGAGAGAGAGAGAGAGAGAGAGAGAGAGAGAGAGAGAGAGAGAGAGAGAGAAAGGAGATGGTAGAGGGTGGGGGACTCAGACTTTCGTGTCACAGACCAATGAGCCAGAAGTGCAAACAGATACAAAGACAGAGAAACAGACAGACAGACAGAGGATGAAGCACTATTCCACCACCTTTGGCATCTTTACTTACGCCACAATGTCTTCTCTTTATTTTCCCCTGATTATTTGTTTTCTCACTCACTTTCCTGCTTTCTTTTCTTTCTTTCTTTCTCTCTCTACCAGTTTTGCCCAGGTTTCATGTTTGTCATCTTTTTTTTTTTCGCTTTCCTTTCTGCTGGAGGCGGGAAAGTAATGTGTTAAAATGCATTGCACCCACACAGACACAGACACAGATAAACAGCCTGGTGTGGCGATAGAAGTACACCGACACCGACCGTCAATCACACAGACCGAGAGCAACCCGAATCCACCTCCCCCGTGTCATTAAGCCTGAAAGGTTGAGGACTGTTCACGATGTCTGAACTGCCAATTACACATTCCAGAAGAGCCGAAGGAGGGAAAGAAGTCTAGTGCTTTTGTTACCTCTATCTGCTGGGCTTAGATTTCTAGTCACGGAAGAAAAATGTGGATCAGCTAAAAACAACAACTAGAAAGGACGAAACAACAGCAAAGCTGCAAACAAATAAACAATTTAAACAAGAGATAAAAGAAGGACAAAGCCGATAAGTAAACAGACAATGAAATTCACTGTGATACTGGACACTTTTGTATCCCTTCTCCCCCTTCCTTTCCCTTCTGATCCTTTATCCTTCAAAGGTGTAAACGCATTAACATATTGGGAAGATGGATAAACAGATGTGTTATGGATCTCTTCTCTCACTCTGTTTGCGTTCTCTAGATTATCATCGACATTTTGTTTGTGAATGCCTGTCCTAGTCTTGAAAGGAGGGTTTGCAAAAATAAGTTAAGGGAGAAGATGGGAAGGGGGGAGGAGAGAGAGAGAGAGAGAGAGAGAGAGAGAGAGAGAGAGAGAGAGAGAGACAGACAGACAGACAGAGACAGAGAGAGAGAGGTGCGTGTATGCATCTGTGTGTGTGTGACAGAGAGAGAGAGAGAGAGAGAGAGAGAGAGAGAGAGAGAGAGAATGGAAGAAACACAAAGTATTTTATATGGAAATTGTAGGTGCACCACCGCCGCCGTCACCACCACCCTATCCTGACTTCACTCATGAAGGTGCAGACTAATTTTCATCATTGTTCTTTTTCTTACATGTTTTGTTCGTTTGTTTGTTTGTTTGTTTTGTCTGACCAGCTTTTTACCAGAGTTAATTTTGCTATTGGTTAACATTGGAAGGCTTTTGCCATATTGTGTTTCATCCACTTAATGGATGTGTCTCTGAGAGTTTTGCTCAAATGTCATGGCACGTGCCTGCATTCCTCAGACCTTGTTGACACCAAGACATGTTGTGAGTGGAAGCATAAAGTGGCATCATCTTTCTCATCGCCACCTCATCGATCGGCATTTAACGAACCTAAAATTTTCAGGCCCTTCATGCGTGGTGATTTAGGGTTGATTTCCTAACTTCTAAGGCCTTTTTGAGTATGTGTCGAGGTCATCAGTATTGTTTCGTGGCGGCCGTCGGTCAAGGTCATCAGTGTTGTTCCGTGGGGGCTGTCTGTCAATGTCATCAGTGTTGTTCCATGGGGGCTATCTGTGAAGGTCATCAGTATTGTTTCATGGGGGCTATCTGTCAAGGTCATCAGTGTTTGTTTCATGGGGGCTATCTGTCAAGGTCATCAGTGTTGTTTCATGGGGATATCTGTCAAGGTCATCAGTATTGTTTCATGGGGGCTATCTGTCAAGGTCATCAGTGTTGTTTCATGGGGATATCTGTCAAGGTCATCAGTGTTGTTTCATGGGGGCTATCTGTCAACGTCATCAGTGTTGTTTCATGGGGATATCTGTCAAGGTCATCAGTGTTGTTTCATGGGGATATCTGTCAAGGTCATCAGTGTTGTTTCATGGGGGCTATCTGTCAACGTCATCAGTGTTGTTTCATGGGGATATCTGTCAAGGTCATCAGTGTTGTTTCATGGGGATATCTGTCAAGGTCATCAGTGTTGTTTCATGGGGATATCTGTCAAGGTCATCAGTGTTGTTTCATGGGGATATCTGTCAACGTCATCAGTAGTGTTTCATGGGGGATATCAAGGGTCATCAGTATTGTTTCATGGGGATATCTGTCAAGGTCATCAGTGTTGTTTCATGGGGATATCTGTCAAGGTCATCAGTGTTGTTTCATGGGGGGTATCTGTGAAGGTCATCAGTATTGTTTCATGGGGGAATCTGTCAAGGTCATCAGTATTGTTTTTTGGGGGACATCTGTGGACAGATGTGTGTCCTCAAAATTACAGTTGTTAGTAGGAGGGCTGGGCGGGGGGGGGGGGGGGGGGGGGGGGGGCTAGCATTGGAATTTCTGCAATTGGTGGATCAGATCAGAACATGTACAAACAAATACCACCCAAGTGGCCTGTTGAGAATGCAATGACTCCACTAGCGCTATAAATGCAGCGTGTTTCCTGGCGGTTTGATATCGACTGCTCCCAGCGATCCCAGTGCTACAGCTCCAATGGCACCGACCAGGGTATGGCTAGCGTCCGTTAATGTAACTGAAGTGGCCTAGAAGATAATATCACACACACACACACACACACACACACACACACACACACACACACACACACATACAGTTTACAGTTCTCTTGAGAGTTCAGGAGAAATAAAAGACAGCCAACCAAAATGGATTCTAAAGAATAAAAGTATGACAATGCTGCAGAAACGAAAGATGAATATACCCTTATATGCACTCTCCCCAAAATGGGCTGCTAGCCAAGTATTGACGTCAATACTTCCGACCCAAGCCTTCGCTCCAAAAATGTAACAGTAGGAATATAATGGATGCTGAGTGAAAACGCAGTGTGCCATGTCCCAAGGCACTGACGACTCACTGTCCTACAAATGGGGGGCTCTCACACAAGAAGATGGTTTCGAAGTACTGGTGAGGTTTATGACGTCTGGGTGGTCTTTTTATGCAAAGAAAGCACACACACACACACACACACACACACACGCGCGCGCGCGCGCGCGCGCGCACGCACACACACACACACGTTACCCACGCTCTCTCTCTCTCTCTCTCTCTCTCTCTCTCACTCTCACACACACAACACACACACACACACACACACACACACACACACACACACACACACATAAAAGTTGGGTATGTACAGATAAAATTGTGTGCATTGTGCTTATAGTTCTAGGTTTGGTAAGAGAGAGAGAGAGAGAGAGAGAGAGAGAGAGAGAGAGAGAGAGAGACAGACAGACAGACAGACAGACAGACAGACAGATAGACAGACAGACAGATAGAGAATGAGAGAGAAGAGAGAGAGAGAGAGCAAGAGAGAGAGGACAGAGAGACACAGAGAAAGAGAGAAAGAAAGAGACAGACTGAGAGAGAGAGACGACAGAGAGAGAGAGAGAGAGAGAGAGAGAGAGAGAGAGAGAGAGAGAGAGAGAGGAGACGCAAGTGAGGAAGGGAAGAAGAAGGGAGAGAGTCTTTTTCTCTTTTTTGTGTCGCTCGCAAATAGAGACTTAGAGAGAGAGAGAGAGAGAGAGAGAGAGAGAGAGAGAGAGAGAGAACAGAGGCAGAGAGAGAGACAGAGACAGTAAGAGAGAAAGAGATAGACAACAGTCAGACAGTTGGACAGTCAGGAAAAGGGAGAGCATGCTTCTCCTTTTGAAATGTTTCAGTATTATGCCCCTTTTTTCTCTTCAATTTTGTTTTTGATTTCTTTTCTTTCTCACTTTCATTCTTACTTTCTCTTGTCACCATGTTGTTTTTCCCTTTTACTCTTGTCACTCCTTCTTTTTTTTCCTTCTATGTGGGAAGTGGAAAAGTTATGTGGAGTAAATGTACTGAACCCACGCAAGCAGACCGAGTGGCGGTAGAAGTACAAGTACCGACTGTCAATCACACAGACCGACAGCAACCCGAAGTCACCTCCCCCCATGTCACTAAGCCTGAAAGGGTGATGACTCTTCACAATGTCTGAACCGCCAATTACACATTCAAAAAAAAAAAAAAAAAAAAAAGAGACGGGGAAAGAAGCTTGTCTAGTGCCTTTGTTACCTTTGTCCGCAGAGACTGGATTTCCAGCTGTGAAAGAAAAAAAACAACTGTGGATCAGTTGAAGAACAAAAAAGAAAAAAGAAAAGAAAAGAAAGCCAGAAAGAAGCTGGAAAACATGTATGAAGAAAACAAAACAAACAAAGGAAGCTGAATGAAGAACATGAACAGATAACTAATTCATAGTGATATCTAGATACTTCGTTTTTTCCCCCCCCCCCCCCCCCCCCCCCCCCACACACACCCCCCCCCCCCCCCCCCCCCCCCACACACACACACACACACACACATACTTCTCCTGCCCTTCAAATCCTTTGTCCTTTGTGCATTATGAAATTGGGAGACAAATTAAACTGGGACGCGTTGAATGTCTTTTATCACTCTGTTGATGGTCGCCAGATTATATTTGATATTTTCATGCATAAGCACCCTAATCTTGAAAAGAAGGTTTTAGGGAGAAACAAAAGAAAGAAAGAAAGAGAGAGAGAGAGAGAGAGAGAGAGAGAGACTCTGTGGAGAGAGAGAGAGAGAGAGAATACTCTGTACTGAATGCAGCCAGAAAACAACTTGAAGCGCGAAGACGAGTTTGTTTAATTCCTTCTTTCTCTGAACTAGGAATGGTCATCTGCGAAACGAAGCATCTTCCCTTGTGACATTCGTTTAGCTCATACCTCTGGCACCACCAACTGCTATATCCCCGAGTCCTGAACAGGATGAAAGCGACTGAGGGGAGGGGTAGGAGGCTTACAATTCTCAACCCTGACTATGCTCTGTTTGAAAAAAAAAAAAAGGGGGGGGGGGGGAGAGATTAACAACAATGACAAAAAGGACTAAAAAAAAAAGGCGTGAAATATGAAGTCATTATTTCTTAAACTCCTGCATTAAAAAAAGAAGAAGTGGCCCTTCCCTCCTCCTCTCCCTATAAAAGAAAGGGTGAGGGTGTATCATTTTTACTCTGAAGATCGACGAATGGAGCAATCTACAGAGTCTCTAAATACAGTACATCAACATCAACCTAGCAGGAGATAGCCATGATAACTAACTTTAAAGGCATGCAGAGTGCACACAAACACAAGCAGAGTAAGAGAGAGTGAATGAGAGAGAGTAACACAAACAACAGTTACAGCTTTACAATTCTTTGGAAAGTGCAAGCACCTAAAAGGTCATCTTTGAGAAATTCGTAGAAAGTATGATCATGGGCATTGGGGTTAAAATAGGCCCTGGTTTTATAGTGTGTCCAAAATAAGCTGTTACATTATAGTAATGACTTGGCAAAGATTTGAAATTGAGAGGAAAAAAAATTGAAGATGAAGTAATGGGAAAATGTATATCATAAATATGAAAACCCTTCACTAGCTGCATGAAAAAAAAAAAACTATCGCAATCCCACTCAAAGGCAGATTTATATGTATCGCTTGCCCTACTATCCCACTCAAAGGCAGATTTATATGTATCGCTTGCTCCGAGGCTTTTCGTCCTCTGGATCCGACTCATCAGGGAAACACGGCTGATTGAGTTTGTGCTCTCTTGGCGTCAGATAGAGAGACACACCACAGTCCATAATTCTGTGGTGTTTCCGACCACCAAGGGTTCGAAAAAGAATCCAACAGCACCCCCAAAGCAGCCAGCGAAAGGTAGTAGAATAAACAAAAGGAAAGCGTGGAGAAGAAAAAAGTTGTTGAAAACTAAAAACATTACGCAAACAGTATAAAATGTAAGAGACAATCTTTGAGCCTATGCTTGAGGATCCATTTAAGGATGCAAGGGAGATAAAAAGATATGGAACAGTCTGGGTGGTCAGCTCTGCTGTTCAATAACCCAAGCATTGTCAACGGTTAAGAATTGTGCAGAACAACTTTCCTTGGATCTCCAAAGAGATGCAATATATCTTTTTATATAGATATTTTGATCTCCCTTGCAGAAAAAAGGAACTTATGTTGAAAAGCAGTTTAGTCATCTAACACACCGACAGCTCACCGCCCTACAAATGGGGAGTGCTCACATAATGGGATGGTTTCCCTGTTCTCTGAAATCCATGACGTTAGGAGCATTTTCTTTACACGCGATAGTTTGAGAAGTATAACACGAGCTAGAATGTTGTGCCTTCATAATTAGGCAGGGGTTTGACATTCCACGTGGGTAATTTGTTGCCATCGTTGCAATGCTTGTGGAGAGAGAGAGAGAGAGAGAGAGGGGAGAGAGAGAGAGAGAGAGAGAGAGAGAGGGGAGAGAGAGAGAGAGAGAGAGAGAGAGAGAGTTCTGTACTAAATGCAATCTGGAAAACAACGATGAGGCATGTGTGCCTGGCTTGCATTATTTTGCACTGTTTAAAAGATCGCATGTGACAACACGTCTCCCACTTGTGATTTTCATTCATCGTCCCTCTGACATAAGCCGGTGACATTTCTCCAAGCACTTATAGGAGAAGTGGGGGAGGGGGTGGGGTGGGGGGGGTAGGGAACGGTGCAGGGGGTGCTTTTTAAAGCCCTGATTTTGCTTTGATGCTCTGGAGCAAATAGACCTGGGAATCAACAACAACGATAAAAAAAGACAAACAACAAAAGCCAGTAAAAAAAGAAAATTTTCTTCAATCTTTATTACAAAATATTCGCCGCCTATAACACCCACCCCCTGCCCCCTCCCTTCCCCCCTTCACCAGAATGGAAACGTGTGGAAGGAGGAAAGTGTTATTTCAGGTCTAAGAAAACCAGGACATCTGACCTCAATGGATAAATGACGTCATCTGCACATTCTCTCACACAGACAAGCTAACCTAACAAGACAGATAGCTGTCATATAAAGGTTACACACACACACACACACACACACACACACACACGAGCGCGCGCGCGCACGCATGCACGCACGCACGCACGCACGCACACACACACACACACACACACACACACACACACCACACACACACACACACACAAAAGCTTGGGATGTACACCTAGGGTTGCTTACACTGTGCTATCGGTGGCCTGTGATTTTCTAGATCGAACAGCTTTTTTTTCTTTTTTCTTTTTCTTTCTTTCTTTTTTTTCTGCATAACCCATGATGATGATGATGATGATGATGATGATGATGATGATGATTAGAGAGAGAAAGAGAGAAAGAGAGAGAGAGTGAGAGAGATAGAGACAGACAGACAGACAGACAAAGACACAGACAGAGAGAGAGAGAGAGAGAGAGAGAGAGAGAGAGAGAGAGAGAGAGAGAGAGAGAGAGATGCTTCCATGTTTAAACCGTTTGTATATTACTTTCCTTCAGCATTGCATTGCTATAAATGTACTATGACTCTCTAGAGCTAGCAGATACATTCTTGCCATTATTGCATTCGTTAGTGTTTTTTGTTTGAAGCTAGTTTAATAATGATGTTCTGAGAGAGAGAGAGAGAGAGAGAGAGAGAGAGAGAGAGAGAGAGAGAGAGAGAGAGAGAGAGAGAGAGAGAAACAAATGACTTTTTTTTTTTAGGAAAATCCAGGCACATTCACAACCACTACCCCGCCAACACCCATTCCCTTACTTCTCCGGCGAAGGGGCATACACTGTCTATTTTTTTTTTTCTGCCTAATTGCCTTTTTTTTTTTTTTTAAACAACGTTGGGTTTGCTGTTGGCTTAAGTAGGAAGACTTCTGCCATACAAATGAGTTTTAGCCACTAAATGAATGTGTCTCTGAGAGTTGCGCTCAAATTTTCTGACCGACTCTGCAGGCGCCTGCATCTCTCAGGCCTGGTTCACCTGAAACACATAATGAAGGGAAGAACAGACCACAGCTCTTCCAAGCAATCCCTGACTAAAACTAGAACTCCATAACATCATCTTAATCACCCTCATCCTCATCGATCAGCATCAAAATGTTAGATTAGTGGCCTTTAAAGTGTTGTGACCTTTGTTGTCATTCCCTCTAAAACCTCTATACCCTCAGTGAGTTCGTTTCGAGGTCATCAATACTGGTACAACGGGGCTTCTGCTGGACAGACGTGGTGGCACTTTTCACAGGGGAGGGTGGGGGGGGGGGGGGGGGGGGGGGGGGGGGGACGCTCCACTCACGCTGGCTTTGTGACCAATCAAGGTCATATGTATCTGAGGGGGGCGCTCACTCACGCTGACTTTGTGACAAATCAAGGACAGGTGTCTGTGAGGGGCGTAGCAGGTGTTGTGTGCAATGGTTAAGTCGGATCAGGACACGTGCCACTGAACACCACCGTAGTGACCCAGCAGGATTATGGTGCCCAGTCCTCCTCTACAAGGTTGTCTCCAGCCAGTGAGGTATTGACGGCTCCCTGTCAGTGCCAGTTTCCAAAGGCTGTGATGGCACAAACTAGGGGTATAGCTGTGAGAATGAGGAGCCTAGGAATAACGTCACTTAAGTGGCATGTAAGAGAGATTGCATGTTGGCGCACGCGTGTAAGCACACACACACACACACACACACACCACACACACACCACACACACACACACGCACGCACGCACCATGCACGCACGCACGCACGCACACACACGCATGCACGCATACAGACACACACACACACACACACACACACACACACACACCGCGCGCTCACACATGCATGCATTACAGACACACACGTCCTCTTCTTTGTGTGTGTGTATGTGTGCGTGTGTGTGTGGTGTGTGTGTGTGTGTGTGTGTGTGTGTGTGTGTGTGTGAATTAAATAAAACACAAACAAAGTTTTGTTAAATTGTTCCGAATATTTCGATCGCCATGGCCTTCCTCAAGGGGAATTTAATTCCATCTGAGAACACTATTTTTTTCAGTCACAAGCTTTTCCACGACTATCACTAACCAAGGCTCCAAACTGCACACCATGAGCAAAAATCACATTCTACCTGGCCGAGAACGGATAACAGCACAAAAGACATGAAATAGGGAACGAGGCTGGGGGCGCGGGAAGGGGATAGGTGGGGGCGGTGACGGGTGGGG
>JADBJO010007037.1:0-2500 GCA_016801955.1 Conus betulinus
TAAGCAGAGTGGTGTGTGAAACCGAAACAAGCACTACATGCTGAAGAAAGCTATCCATCTGCCTTTTAGTACACACAACATGTTTCTGTATATGATGGTATACGATAAAACACAACAGACTGATTTGTGTGAAACAGAAGGACTTTCCATAGAAAATAACCACGGCTCGGGACCAGAACAATCTTAGATTGCAGATTTTGAAAATGGTGCGCACTCTTTATACGACCGCTGTGTGAGATAGCTTCGAAAACCGAAAATGTGCCTTTAATGGGACATTGAACTAAACCATTATCATAAAGTACATGAAAAAGTGGACCTAGAACATTGTATATAATTATACATAAAGACGTGACAGTAATCTCGTAGCAATGATGGAAAAAACAGTATTTTACAGGGGTCAGGTGAAGACCAAGGCAGGACCAATGAAGGTAGTGCAAAGAATCACAACAAACCATGCCATAACTTAATAGCGTTCAAGTCTTGGTAAACAACAGAAACAAAACGGGTCATGTACTGAAACAGGATCTTTAAGTTAGTGTAACGAAATGATCTGAATGAGTCTACAAGGTCAGATATCTAAGTATACACGTGATGACTGTATGAGGGGAAAAAAAAAAACAAGCATTGAATATATTACATACCAGAAATGACTGTGAAGTCGATACAAAGTATAGAAGCAATGCACAACACACCAAAACATGACTATGAACCAAAATGTAAAGAGGATAAATTTCTTATGATGATGGTCATAATGAAAATAACAACAACGACGACGACGACGACGTCGACATCGATAACGACGACGACTACGACGACGACGACGACGACGATGATGATGAAGATGAGTAGCAGCAGCAGTGATACTAGGTTGTAACCCAATAATATTGAAGAAGGAACAAGCATGTACTAATTTTGTTGGATCACGTCATAACATATTGTGTTAATATTAGGCAGATAAACGTATCAAAACATGATATACCTTAAGTGTTGAGAATACTGTCACACAGAGAAGCAACCATAATGAGTTATGTAGATGTTCAGAAGGTAAACGAAGTCTGACAGCTACTATACACATTAACAATCCATTTGTTTTCACAATGGGCACAGCAGATGTCTATGCACACGTATAGTCCGTAGTCTTGTGACCATGACTAAGATTGATGGACTCTTCAGGCCATAACAGGTTACTGGCTCTGACTAATGGTGTTAAACATGATCTTCACGCATGCTGCATTGGTTTGCTCGTGCACGTGATGTCATGAAAACAGAACGACGAATCAGTCTTCTCCGTTGCTTTGAAAGTGTGTTCAATGTATTGTAGATTTGTGGCACCTTCGCAAAATCCAGCCACAGTGTTGTGCAAGTCCTCTGCGCTGTGTCTGTCTGTCTGGAACCTTATACGCATGTGTAGAACTTCCAAGGCATTATCAAACTTTTTACACCCAATCCAGAAACTGACAGTAGATTTCTTGATCCAAAGTGTTTGCATATATTTCGGTCACGGGCGCACCTTCTTTGATAAACATTAAAGATACTGTCACGACTCTCCCAAGACAAAACTAACGTAAAGTAAGACACACGTCACTCTCAGCGAGGGAAGTGCAACTGATAAATTTTTCCATGAATCACTTGACACTTCTGTTGTCAGACGAGGATGGCAGCTCCTGAGCGTAAGTTCAGTCAATGCCGTGTTTCGCTGAGCAGTTGGTTCAGTAACACATCATTGACATAGCACAAAGGCAGGAACAGCTTCTTCAGGTTGGAAAACTTGGACAGAAACACAGTCACTGGAGATGAGGTTGGGTCAGGTCCAGAGAGTAAACTGCTCTGTAGCTCTGATGGATATTCATCAACAATGTCTAAGCCTATTAGAAACTTGCATCGCGGATCAGAGGTACACAGAATCTCAGAAATGCAAGTACATAGAATAGAACTTGACGGCTCATATAAGGTGACACGAAGTGTAATTCTGATATCTTCTTTGGCGGTGACGCAATGTTCCATAAACTCTGACCAATTTCTTCCTGTCCTACTCTGGAAAAAATTAGATATCTGTGATCTATAACGCTTATTTCTACTGATTTTAAACCGCAGAAAGGAGTGACAAGAGTGTTGTTTAACCATACAGTCAAACGTGCATGGATCAATATGAAAACTTTTAGCAATAAAACTTACCTTTCCAAAAAACGTCCCCAAGCGTTTTAATATCTTCAATGTTGTTGGGCGCATATAATCACAGGTTTCATACACATTTCCAGAGTCGTTTAGCTCCAAACAAAGTTCTGGTCGCTGGTACTTTAGAAATTGTTTGCATGCGTTTCGAACATTTAAGTATGTATTAAACAACCGAAACAAGTCCTTAAGCTTTAGGGACGTACATGTTTTTAGCCCAGAGTAGTGTGGGTAACTGGCCCAGAGTCTGAAATGACTCCTGTGAATCTTCCATTTCTGTTGATGTCAACCTTGTGATGTTAGTTATGTCACTGGTGTCTTGGGTGAT
>JADBJO010007037.1:7500-15000 GCA_016801955.1 Conus betulinus
TGTTGATGAGTTTTTAAAATACGGGCTGTGAATCAGATTTGATTTTTTTTTAAGAGGCAATTTCTTAACAATTTCTTTGTGAAAGGAATTGATCCAGAAAATTCGACAAAATCAATCATTCTTACTCTGCTCAAAAAGGTGACGTAAATAATCCTAACAACCTTTGGGTCATTTCACTCTGTGACGCGGTTAAGTGGTGAATTAAAGATTACAGAACGACGTGATGGAAGAATTTTAAGCTGGTTTTAAATGCAATTAGTCTACAGTTCATTATAATCTCGCCTTAATGGCATTTACACAAAAACAGTTTTCTTTGAATCGTAAATTTCATGTTGCTTGTATTGATTTGGAAGAAGTGTTTGATTCAATGAAAAGGGGGTATCTTGTGGCCCATTCTATTGAAAAAACAGTGTGCGTGGGAAACTATCTAAGCGTGTAAGGAGTATGTACAGCAGCATTGTTTCAGATTTTATTCGATGTACTAGTGGCGTGAAACAAAGCGATATGTGTCTCCCCATTCTTCTTTCTTTGCTTATCAACGAAGTTGTTTCTAGTGGGAAGACATGGTGCACAATTTGTAACAGGCTTTCTGCAAGTATTCATGCCATTACTGGCAGACGATGTTGTTGCCCCTATTATCAGAAACTGTTGTTGGTCCCCCACACTCAGCCGAATCGTCTTTGCTCCTATTTCACATTAACTAAAAGTGAATATGACAACAAGCAACACTAACGTCTTCAGAAAAGGTGGTTATCTAGGAGTTAAGGAACACTGGAGTTATAATGGCGCAAGTACGCCTGATGAAGTAGAGGGTGAAATGCCAAACTAAAATAAGCACGGAATACCATAGATATCTATTCATTTGCCTTTCAGAGCAAGAACAAGGTTTCTGTATGGGGATAGTATGGATTTACTAAAGTAGGGTCGTCATACGAATTTGATGTATAATCTTAGCACACAGAAAGACAAAGGAAGTGTCCACTTTCGATATAAAGAAAGAACGTGACCGCTTTCACCAAGTGCGTGTCTTCAGTTTTTAAGACTGTCTATATGTTGATCATCATCTTCATCATCAAGTGCAAAAACATGTCGTTTTCACAAGCTATTAGATGCTATAGACAGAACATCATTAACTCGCCATTGAACATTTCATCACATTTGATTTCACAGCAGGTAGCAACACATAACTAGTCAAGAGAGAGAGAGAGAGAGAGAGAGAGAGAGAGATGAGAGAGAGAGAGAGAGAGAGAGAGAGAGAGAGAGACAGAGAGAAAAAGAGATGTAGGCAGTTGGACTGACACTTCGTCTTCTTCTTCGTATGCAGGCTGATACTCCTGCGGACACTCCTATATATGGACAGGCAAGTATTACTCCCATCTACCCAACAAAGGGAGTGGAGTTTTTGTGTGTACGACTGTTTCTTATCCCGCCATTAAGGGCGCCATACTCCATCTTTGGGGAATGGACTGACGCTCACAGACAGACGGACAAACAGACGGACAGACAGACAGGGAAACGGAGGATGACAGAGACAGAAACAGAGGGACAGACAGAGAAAGAAACAGAGAAAATTTGACAGAGACAGAGAGATGGCGAGATGTAGGGCTGTTAGACCAGAGAGACATGGAAGGGAGGGGGGAGATGGGGGATTCAGCATGGGCAATAACCCCTTTTGAATTCTTTGCAGCATTGTAACAATTTTGTCTTTGAAACAATAATTTGTAACAACAGTATCACTCAAGCATTAGTTTACACTTTAGCATGACAATGACGGTTGAGGATTAGTTAACTTAGTAAATTAGGTCTATGATAATTGTCGTCATAAACCTGAGTAAAAGACTACGTCTTTAGAAGGCCGTATACAGGTATTTGAACGCACTTTTTTTTTTTTTTTTTTTTGCCTTATACACTGCAACACCAGACTGACCTGGATTCCCCCCCCCCCCTACCCCGCCCCTCTTAAAAATTGTAAATTTTAAAAATATGGTCTAGAAGGCAGAGAAGCTCTTCATAATATACGCATAAATATATCTATGAATATTTTCATTGACAACTGTACAATGAGATTTGTGTCCAATGGTATCAGTGTTTTTGTCATTTTCGAATGTCTTTCAGTGTCAAGCAGAAAACAAAACGTTTCGCTATTTTGGGATGTTTTCTAGGTTTTGTGTCAGCAAAATATTGATCGTTTTTAAGTATGTACCAGTTTTTGCTATCATTGACAAGCCTTTGAATCGTTCATCTCAGATATCATGAACATCTAAAATACTATGATTTACATATACAAATCCAAACCCATTTTCAAATGACAGAGACAAACAGACAGACAAATATCCAGACAGCCAGACAGACAGACAGATAGGCAGACACTTTGTTACCTTCACTCTGCAGATGCGGAAGATGTTATCACCAACCAGATTCTTTTTGCGCAAAAGTTGCCAAATCAGTGCTGTCCTTACCAACCTCAAGCGATCGAAAATCTCACTCATGTGTCGCTCACTTTCTCCACGACGTTAAACGTGCGCACGTGCAAATGACAGTTACCCTAAATTCTCCAAAGTCAGCATGCACTCGCTTTTGTGTGTGTGTGTGTGGGGGGGGGGGGGGGGGGCGTGAACGTGTGTGTGTGTGTGTGTGTGTGTGTGTGTGCGCGTGTGTGTGAGTGTGTGCATGTGCGTCCCTGCGTACGCGCGCGCGCGCGCGCGCGCGCGTGTGTGTGTGTGTGTGTGTGAGAGAGAGAGAGAGAGAGAGAGAGAGAGAGAGAGAGAGTGTGTGTGTGTGTGTGTGTGTGTGTGTGTGTGTGTGTGTGTGTGTGTGTGTGTGTGTGTATATGTGTGTGAAGGTATCTATCTATCTATCTATATCTATCTATCTATCTGTGTGTGTGTGTGTGTGTGTGTGTGTGTGTGTGTGTGTGTGTGTGTGTGTGTGTGTGTGTGTGTGTGTGTGTGTGTGTGTGTGTGTGTGTGTGTGTGTGTGTGTGTCTGGGTGGGCGGGTGTGCGTCCGCGCGCGCGCGAGCGTACGTTATGTGTTACGCTACATTTGTAACATCGTTAATTTCGTGAAATGTTACGCTACATTCATTAGGTTGCTCTTTGTAGTATGAGCAGTTTTGTTTGTTTGTTTTTGTTTTTTGTTTGTTTGTTTTGTTTTGTTTTGTTTTTACAAGACATTCGATAAAAGAATGTGCCTACTTTCTTAACTAAGCACATCCCGTCCTTGGTTCATGAGAAAATGTAGATATGTATTAGAGGAATAATTCTTGAATGCAGGTTTGCAATTTCATGAAATAAGCAAATAACAATATGGAAAGTGTGTTTTTCTGCATGCACGTGCACATTTGTCAAAAAAACAAACAAACCCAATGTTGCTGTGCTTTTACTCACTGTGCACCAAATGGAAAATTTATATTTTGTTTCCTCGATCAATCTTGAATTTTAATTTTATTACCTGTATGTCTGATAATATTCGTTATATTTCTAAAAGCACTCGTTTACCTCCTCCAGTTCTCCCGACCAAGATCATACAAGAAATTACCGTTCCTACATTCCACTTATTTTTCGACTTTCTGTGACAATAGCATTCTGTTCTACTAGATGGCCTCAACAGAAAATATTCAAGGTTTTACATTTTTTCTTCAGATCACTCGACAGGTTTTGACAGGTACTCGGCACGTGACGTACAATACCTGAGCAGATCTGGGTGCTGTTCTATGAGCAGCGTGGGGACACTGCCTCCCAGAAGGATTGAACTGAGAGAAAGCAACATAAACTGAAAGAAATGCAAATAAAGAAATTGACAATGAATAAGATCAAATGAAATGAAACAAAAATGGTTTAAAATGGAACAAAATGAGATAAAATAAATGAAATAGAAGGACACATAAATGCGATAGGCTAAAATCAAAGTGAATAATGTAATATGTAATTTAAATAAGGTAAAAGAAATAGAATAATAGAACAAAATATTGTAAGAAGATGCATTAAATTGAATTTTAAAAAAAATAGAAATTGAATAGAAAGAGAACGAAACAAAATAAAAAAAAAAACCCACAAGTACAAGGGTTGTCAAAAGAATGCAGACCCTCCAGCAAGTTGGACTGGATTCTGAATCCAGTTGGAACTAACACAGAGAGTTACATCCCATGTATCTTTTGTGAATTAGAGAAATAAGAGAAACAAGACATAGAGGTACAAAATGTCAATGTTTATTTCATAAAGTTTTTAATTTTTCCTGAAAGTCGTAACTTTGTAGACAGTTATCAATACCTGACTTCTCCCCTCATGTCACTCATTTCAGCTTCCAGAGCACTGCCTCACCTAGACTCCCTCACCTGTCAGCCACCAGCGGACCTCACAGACCTCACGCTATGCTATGTCACCTTTAAGTCCCATCCCACAGCCATTCAGGATCATTTCACAGTGACAAACACACATACCGAAGGGAACCTGAGAAGCCCTGTATATTTTGGCATAGGGATTGCCCGCTTGCAAAGTTTTGTTTTCTATTGGCACAAATAATACTAGGTAATTTGAATCACAAAATTCAGAATAGCAAGCACTTATATCATAATAAAAAAAAACCACAAAAGTAATCCAACAAACGTTAGCGTTTATTTCATCATACAATAGCACGACATTATTCAAAAGGCTGAAGTTTTTAACACATGCATCACGTCTAACATTTTGAAATAAACATAAGGTTTCAGATAGCAAGTAACCTAAAACAAGAGAAAGAAAGCGCCATCCTCAATGTACTGAAAAAAGGTCATCTCATATCCTCTGACTACGCATACTCAATGAATACACCACAGGCATTACTCAAATAAATAAAAATGGTGAACTTTTCAGCTGCAGAAAATTTACAATAAAATATTTACATTGATCCTCTTGTAAACAGAGAGAGAGAGAGAGAGAGAGAGAGGGGGGGGGGGGAGAGAGGGGGAGGGGGGGGGGGGGGGCGGGGGAGAGAAATGCAGTATGGCTGTGGAAGGAAAATAGAAGACAGACAGACAGACAGACAGACAGACAGACAGATAGTGATTAAGCATCAGTTCTTAACGTAACATGAAATGAAACGTAAACTGGTGGCAAAAACCAAAGGTCGGCTGACCATATCTTTTCAGCATTCCTGATTTTGAAAGAAAGCAATTTCATTGTTGAAAAATACCTGAATTCTTGAGAGGGTGTAGTGTAAACTTTATGAGCATACCTCTTCCCGATTTAAAAAAAAAAAATGACACAAGTAACTAGCAATTACTAATTAACATGAGAGAGAGAGAGAGAGAGAGAGAGAGAGAGAGAGAGAGAGAGAGAGAGAGAGAGAGAGAGAGAGAGAGAGAGAGAGAGAGAGAGGTTTCAAGAGGTTTCAAACGCCCTCTCTCTAATTTTACGAAGAATGGATAGGTTTGTTCATGGGCGTAAGCAGAGTGGTGTGTGAAACCGAAACAAGCACTACATGCTCAAGAGAGCTCTTCTTCTGCCTTTTAGTACACACAACATGTTTCTGTATATGATGGGTATACGATAAAACACAACAGACTGATTTGTGTGAAACAGAAGGACTTTCCATAGAAAATAACCACGGCTGGACCAGAACATTATTAGACTGCAGATTTTGAAAATGGTCTGCACTCTTTATACGACCACTGTGTGAAGATAGCTTCGAAAACCAAAATGTGCCTTTAATGGGACATTGAACTAAACCATATCATAAAGTACATGAAAAGTGGACCTAGAACATTGTATATACTTACACATGAAGACATAACAGTAAATCTGTAGCAATATTGGACAGCAGTACTTACAGGGTCAGGTGAGGACTAAAGTAGGTAGTGTAAAGAATCACAACCAACAGTGCCATTACTTGATAGCGTTATAGTCTGGGTAAACAGAGAGAAAACGGGGTCATGTACTGAAACATGATCATTAAGTAAGTGTAAGGAAGAGATCTGAATGAGTCCACAAGGTCCGGTATCTAAGTACACACGTTATGGCTGTATGAGGAAGGGAAACAAACATTTGATATATTACATACCAGAAATTACCGTAAAGTCGTTACAAAGTATATAAAGAAAGCACAACACACCAAAACATGACTATGAACCAAATGTAAAGAGGATAGATATTCCTATGATGATGGTCATGATGAAATAACAACAACGACGATGACGACACCGACATCGATGACGACGACGACGACGACGATATTGGTGACGACGATAATGATGATTATGATGATGATGATGATGAGATGATGATGATGATGATGATGATGATGATGATGAAGAGTAGCAGCAGTGATATATACTTGTTGTAACCAAACACTTAAAAAGTCAATTTATATCTGAAGATACATGCATGTACCAGTTTGTTAGGTCGCGTGACAACGCATTGAGTTAATATTAGGTAGATAAACTTATCAAAACATGAATATACCATATAGTTTTGAGAATTCTACATTTCTCACACAGAGAAGCAAACCATAATGAGTTATGTAGATGTTCAGAAGGTAAACGAAGTCTGACAGCTACATACACATTAACAATCCATTTGTTTTCACCAATGGGCACAGCAGATGTCTATGCACACGTATAGTCCGTAGTCTTGTGACCATGACTAAGATTGATGGACTCTTCAGGCCATAACAGGTTACTGGCTCTGACTAATGGTGTTAAACATGATCTTCACGCATGCTGCATTGGTTTGCTCGTGCACGTGATGTTATGAAAACAGAACGAGGAATCAGTCTCCGTTGATTTTTTCAGTCTGTTCAATATATTGTAGATTTGTGGGCACCCTCGCAAAATCCAGCCACAGTGTTGCGCAAGTCCTCTGCATTGTGCCTGTCTGTTTGCAACCTCACACACATGTGTAGAACTTCCAGGTTATTACCAAACATTTTACACCATTCTAGAAACTGACAGTAGATTTCTGGATCCAAAGCGTTCGCATATATTTTGGTCACAGGTGCACCTTCTTTGATAACATTCAAGATGCTGTTTAGACTCTCCCAAGACAAAATAACGTAAAGTAAGACACACGTCACTCTCAGCAAGGGAACTGCAACTGATAATTTTTTCCATGAATCACGCGATGCTTCTTTCGTCAGTTGAGGATTGCAGCTCTTGAGTATAAGTTCAGTCAACGCTGTGTTTCGCTGGGCAAGTTGGTTCAGAAACGTATCATTGACATAGCACAAAGGCAGGCCCAGCATCTTCAGGTTGGAAAACTTGGACAGAAAAACAGTCACTGGCAATGAGGTTGGGTCAGGTCCAGAGAGTAAACTGCTTTCTCTAGCTGGGATGGATATCCATAAACAATGTCTATTCTGTTAGAAACTTGCATCGGGGATCAGACGTACACAGTTTCTCAAAGCTGCAAGTAGACAGAATAGATTTTGAAGGCTCATATAAGGTGGCACAAAGTGTAATACTGATTTCTTCTTTGGTGGCGACGCAGTGTTCCATAAACTCTGACCAGTTTCTTCCTGTACTACTC